>CM014088.1:13101050-13365401 GCA_004119915.2 Collichthys lucidus | reverse complement strand
GATGAAGGTGGCTTTGATCCTCCTTGCATCCCGGCAGTGGCTACAGGAAGCGCATCGAGATGCCACGGAGCATCAGAGCCAGTTTGCCGCCGCCCTCTCCGACAAGTCCGAAGCACTTCTCCTGATCTACGGCCCGTTGATGGCTTGTCAATATATGGATCAATCCCCCTCCTTACTCTAATTCAGTGAAAAAATCTAGTTTTCCATTAGTCTCTGCCCCGCCAACGTTACCCCGAGCTTCTCCACCTGTAATTATTAAAGGCAGATTCCCTGAAAGCAATCAGCCCACCGCCATTTGTATCTTTGAAATCTTAATAAGCCGAAGGCGGAGAGGGGAGGTGGGGGGGAGGAGGGGGGATGAAGGGAAAGAGAAGTGCTAAGAGGAGGTGAAGTGTGAAAGAGAGAGGAAAGTGGAGAGAAGATGAGATGAGAGCGGAGAAGCGAGGGGGCAAGGAGATGAGAAAAACAAAAGCATGATTTAGGGAGCAAGGAGATAGGAGAAGAAGAGATATACGGAGAGAGAAGAGAGAGGGTGAAGGTCAAGGCAAGGAAGAGCTGATGAGGGTAGGTGAGATGGAAAAAAAGAATGAACAAAATCAGATGAAATGGAGGAAGAGGAGGTAAGAAAAGATGAGAAGAGAGAGGGGGGTGAAGATCAGAAGGTCAAAGAGAAGAAAAAAACGAGAAGATAAAGTAGAAGTCATGATGTGGTGAAGCTGCAAACTGTGTGCCAGAGTTGATAAAGCAAACCGAACCACATCATCTGCAAACAAGCAGATGCCTTGCATCCAGCAGGTCAAAATGTATTCTTTGCAAAGGAAAAGGAAACATTTTACCCCAACAGCCTGGAAGGTGTATATCAGATTCAAAAGTGTCAAAAGTCAAGAGACTTTGGGGAGCATTAACGTTTCAACTGGCAAACTAATAACCGCAGATGTTATTCTTTACATTGCCATCTCCCTCAGACGCTTTCTTTTTCCATCTTTCTCAGAGAAACTTCACTTCACCGAACAACTTTAAAAGTGGGTCAAGAGGAGGAAGTAGACTGAACAAAAAGTCCTCCCATTATACTATTTCCTCTGCCAGGTATTCCTCCCAGAGACTTTTCTTTCCACGAGGGATAAGAGGAAGTTAGGGGCTACAGTATGTAACTTTGAGATCATTCTGAGTGCAGGTAAAGGGGGTCACATAGAGGAGTTGATGAGTGGGGCAGTGAAGGTGTTTTTTTAGTAAATGTTTCTGAATGTTTCTGGTATGATTTAGTACAGTAATAGTACAGTACAGATGTTCACCACGAGCAGAAAAATCCATTAATATGAGCTACCTTGATAACCTCAGTGAGTATTTTAAGAGAAACTTACAATGGTAGTTGTATTCCCAAGAAGTTTTTTATTAAAAGATAACTTATGAGTCATGCAGCAGCATGTGTCTACAACCCCTTTTTCTTTACAGATTTACTTTTCGGGCGGATATCTTTGTATGACTGCCGCTCTGTGCCTCACAAATTTACACCAAAAAATTGTGGAATACAGAGAGTATTATCTAAAAACTACAAGAAATTCTGGTCCTGTGAAAAGGGCTCCAGCCAAAAAGTATCCAACACTGAGAGAATTTAAAAGTATAGTGGTACTAGTGAAATATAAAGCTTGAATTTAGTCATGAAGCACTTAAATGTCATGAAATCAAATATACAGTCAGAGTATCTGAGGTGAGTTACTATGTTTCCTACCTAGACTATGAGGTCTTCTTTACTCTCTTTTTCCTCTTTTGTTTTTTTTACTTTTGCACTTTTTTCCTAATTTGTTGTTTCTCAGTTTTATCCTCGAGCAGATGGAGGTGAACTTTACAAAGAGCCGTTTCACATTCTCATTCTGTCATGATCGACTGACCAAACTTTCTAGAAAAGGTCTTTCACTTTCATTTTGTCTTTTGTCTCTGACTCTCACTCTCTGCAAAAATATCTGACAGAGTGCGATCAGTGTCAGTAGTAGCAGCACCAAATCAAAGTCGAGAAGCCCAAAATCCTTGACTCCTCTGTTGCAATCTGCAATGATGCAGTGATGACTCAATGCCAACAATTTTACAATTCTCCCTTTGTACAATACCTGCAGCCACGGCCCTTAGTTTTATTACATAAACTTCTTGCATTGATATTGAATGTTATTATAATTAATTAAGTCATTTCTAAAGTTTGACAAGACACAAGATGTTTCTACTTTTTTCAGTTTTTCAGAAGAAATTGTTTTGATGTTTTACTGGTATATAGTAAATAGCCCTAATCAATAGTAATCAATGTTATGGCAAGAAGGATGGGTAAAGAGAAACAGTTGATCATTACTTTAAAACATGGAGGTCAGTTTATCCGGAACATTTTAAGAACTTAATGTATCCTTAAGTGTAGTCACGAAAACCATCAAATACTTTAAAGAATTAGCTCTCTCGAAAGAACCTTACCTCTGCTTCAAGTTCATTACAGTTACCAGTCACAGAAATCTGCAATTATGGGCACTTTGGATTAGAGTCTGCATAAATGCTTCACAGAGTTCAAAAAGCAAACACATCTCATCAACTTTTGGGGACTGTGTGAATCAGACCTTCATGGTTGAATTACTGCAAAGAAACCAATACAAAGAGGGACAAGGAAGTCCATTCCTTGTCCCTCTTCGTCAGTCTAAATATGCATTTTGCTCTGATGAGGCCCAATTTGATATTTTTGGTTCCAGTTGCCTTGTTTTTTTGACATGCAGAGAAGGTGAACAGATGGTATCTGCATGTGTGCTTCCCACTGTGAAGCATGGAGAAGGAGGTATGATGGTGTGGGGGTGTTTGCTCGCTTTGCTGTACTTGAATGAGAAGGTGTTCAGAATTTTGACTGGTACTTTATATGTATGTTTTTGACTGGAAGTAGACTGAACCGCTGGAGGCTTACGTACTGTATGCATACATACATGTGTATTTCCCACCTGAACCCATCTCAACAGTCAACTCTCAGAGAACTTATTCCTTTTTTTCTGACTTTGTTGCTTCTCCATCTAGAAACAGATGAACTTTACCAAGTGTCCTTTCACATCCTTATCTTGTCAGGACGGAGAGAGAAAACTTTGATGGAAAAGGTCTCTCTTTCTCTCTGTCGGCCTTCTGAGAGACGGCCTTCACCCCGTTTATTGCTGAGCTGCAGCGTTTTCGAGTGCCGAGCCCGACAGGAAAAGTGTCAGGCCAGTTTCTGACGTGAATTTGCATCCCTCAATGACGGGTGACAGCGTTGAAAGGCCAGGAGAAAACTGGCGCATCGATCGGCTCGTGCAAACTATTCAAAGAAACAGATGAGCTGAAGGAGCAGGGAGGTTCTCATACCGCCCCCCCTTCCCTCCAACCCTGAAAACCGCCACTTGCTTTAAAGAACAGAACTTCATTAAATTGTGCCACTCGTGTTTGTATCACAGCCTAGAAGGGAGGGGAGGGTGCCGGTGATGTGTGTTTGGGGGTTGTTGAAGGATCAGAGCTTTGCCACAGAAGAGCTATTAACTCTGCTCTGCCATCAGTGTTGGTCTCCTGCATACGAAAGCAGCAGGTTGTCACGGTACGTTCCCACGACGACACAACACCGGGAACATGGCCAAATAATGAGGGAGTAAACACACACACACACACACACACGCATGCACGCACGCACGCACACAAACACAATCAAGAGCATATACACACAAAGGTACATGCACACACATAGGCACACCCGTGGTAGAAGAAGTATTGAGATATGTTTGATGAAAAAATACCCAATAAATGATTTTAGTGTATATACACTTTAACACACAGACAGATAGTGTGAACACCCACTGTGCCCTTTTTTGTCCATAGTTCATCTAAATGTTTGATCTTAATATGAAGTTTTACTTCAATTATTGTTTTTTTCCCCACTTAGGTTGTATATATATATTGTATATATAGGCCTGAAATACAACCATGTTTTCAAGGAATTATCACAAATTATTTGGCACACTGCCCTGAGGGCACCATTTTCCATGTTCCACTTGTCTAGTCTGACGTGCTTTATACCAGAATTATCTTTACCACCGGAGAACATCGCAATTAACATAAAGGCTAATCTTGTCTAATCTGTTAAAAGCTCGACTTGTGCTAGCATCCTTCAGGCAGACAGGTGGTGGTGGGGTTCAAATTCACAACTTCACTGACTGATTACATGGGCATGAAAATTCTGATCAAGAAACCAGTGAAATTATTTTTAAAGTTTAAATACCAAATATTTACAGGTGATGTATAAAAGATATCTGGTGTCATCTGCTGTCTGACATTTTATGCACTAAATAATTAATAGATATTATAATAAATAATGGTTATAAAAAGAAAATATTATATAATTCAAAAAATATCTGTAGTTGGAACCCGTTTAAATCTAAAATAACCCAGTACATACAAACGTATCCAAAAATGTACATACATACAAATATACATATAAATACTGAAGCCAGGGACAGACAGAGAAATACATAAATCTACATTAACACAATTTCTATTCACTGCAAAAAACATGTTTTTATGGATTACATATTTTGAGGTTGTTGACTGAGTAAGGTGCACAAATGCAGCTCATGAAACCCTTTTACACACACACACACACACACACACACACACACACACACACACACACACACACACACACACACACACACACACACACACACACAGGCCTGGTTGGTCTGACAGAGCCAGCTGTGCTCTCTCATTCTTCAATTAATTCTCTGTGCTGCTTTGACCTTTTCCTCCGACAGAAACAAAGAAACTGGAGGCAGCACTGCTTCACAACACACACACATAAAGATGTGCATAAATGCACTCACTCAAGTGCACGCACATACTGTAATAAGCACTTGTAGTATATTTACTATGTGTACTGTTGTTAGAAAGTCACATCTATCAAGTAGGTTAGTGGTTAACAACCTGCAGGCGTTGTTTATACATTATTCAAATAAAACGGGAAAAATCCTATGGACGTATGAAATATGGGACAGTGAGGCACAGGTTGCTTTGTTTAAGAGGTCAGTTAGTCTGTAACTTTGGTCCAGAGTGAGACATCTAAGCAATTAGCCAAACCTTTGTTACTGTATGATATTCCCTGACCACATTCCTGCTCTCCGGAGAATAATTTTACATATTTAGATCCACTAAGAAGCTTAAAATAAAGATATATAATATAAATATGTCCAAGTGAGAGTTAGAGAATGTGGTGTAACACCTACCTTCCACCATTGGTTGTCCATATGAATGATGTTATTTCATTAGTTGTTAAAAGTATTACACAAATTTCACTGTTAATTTTTTATTTTTTTTTGCCTTCACTAAAATAATGTGTTTGAGCTGTATCTGATATTACCACAGCCAGAATATGCAAAGTAACTGTATAGACTATTGAAGACATCCTCACCTGCGGTTTATGGTTTACAGCACAGCAAGGTGGACCACAGGTGACTTGCAGGTTGTTGCGGTCCCTCAAGAGTCTCCTGTCAGGAGTGAGAACAGTACAGACCACAAAGATTTAACACTTTGAATATGTTTGTCATGTCTTTAACTAAACAGCTCATGAAGGTGCAGTAGTTTAACTCGTGCACATGAACATGTCATACAGCTGTGTATTATTTATAAATGGTCATACATTAAAATCTAATCTGATACTTGCGCTAAAGGTGATCTGGCGGCCAGATCTCAGCCAGATCTGTAGTGATCTGAAGTGAAGTGACTTCACTTTGCTAACAGCAAATTTGTGAACAGCGAAGCTCCCTGCAGATGGTAAAAAGAAACTGACCTGTCTTTTTCCTTTGCAGCTCCACAGCAGAGCTCAAGTTGAGAGGATTTGTGTTTTTGTTTATGAAAACGGCCCAATTTGTCCTTAAGTCAAGTTGGAGTTTGTTACCTTCTAGGCTCACTGCCAGGTACAGCAACATGTCAGATTCTGCCTGTTAAATATAAAAAAATATTCTCACTTTTATTGATCTCTGATTCAAAAGAGGCCACTTAAAGTCAGAACAAAAACAATATTTTCACTAGCTTAAATCCTGACAGACAATGCAGTGTTATCTATTTTTTTTCGTGACTTTGTCCTTACTCACTTTACTTTTTTTGTCCAAATCATGTAGAAGGTTTCAACCTCAAGAGAGCACTGCAGCTTTGTACTCTTTCTGTTTGATGTAATGAAGATTTGCTACATTTGTGTCCAGAATTATTGAGAAGAAATTGAGATTGCATATTCAAAATATCATGCATAATATGCAGGAATTTAAAACTAATAAGATTTACCTACAAATTACAAAAAAAACATTATTAATGGTGTGGACATAAACATGTATATAATGAGCCACAAATGTATTACATACAATTATTGTCATTTTACATAAATGTGTATGTAAATTAAGAAAGCAGAAGAAATACTGTGTAATGAATATAGTTATTTTTTCTGTACAAAAATGTGTCATTTTTGGCATAATGCTTACTAATGTACAGATAATGTCCATAATCTTTTGTTTATTAATTTAGAAAAATGACACAACGTGTTATGTTATTACAGCACATTAAAGGGTATCGTCAATATGGTGTTCCCCATACTAAGAAGTTGCTAGTCCTACTGCTGGTTCCACTGACATTTGACCACCACCTCCATGCAGCTTCACCACTGTGTGACCAAACTTAAAATGTTCTGTTTTAGTTGTGACTTTGACTAAATTCATATTTCTAACATTGCACTTTGTTTACAAGATTTATTATACTTGATATATACAGGATGAACAATCACACAACTGATCATCAAGAAATTTTGGAATGACAATAAATTTATGTAAAAAACAAAAAAAAACAAAATAGTTTGAGATATTTCAATCTTTTTGTTTCAATCTTTTTTATCAACAACTTATGATCAAATATATCCTAATTTCCATGAAATAACATTAAAAAGTGCTGTTAAAAATATTTCATAAAGCAATGAAAACATGTCTTGACAAATATATCCTTAAAAAGCCACAAACTGCTGTTAAACCTGACCCATGTTTTTTTTTTTTTTACAGTGCAGTCTTTCAGCCAGTCAGTCAGCAGCTGTGCAGCGCTGTCACACTTCATCAAAGCTCCATCACCAATGATAATGTGACCCGGCCGACTCAGCACCGCCACTCCCTGCTGCCCAGAATATTGGCAAGTGTCAGATAGCCAATAGATTTATGTATGCAAATCAGCCCGATCAATACTGTCTGCCACGGCCCGAGATCTACAACCACACCACATCGCCTGGAATATTTCCTGTCAAATAAAATCCAGTGGCAGAGCAGAGGGAGGGGGAAAAAAAACTTAATATGAAAGGAAAAATGATTTGGAGGAGGAGAAGAGGAAAAGTGGAGATATGATGAAGAAGGTTTGCTGTCAATGAGACGGCAGAAGGCCAATCATCAGAGAGAATAAATCAGTGTGTCATTGGAGGAATAGCAGCGAGAAGCCAAGAGACATGAGAGGAGGTTTTATTCTGTCATAGTCCAAACACATTTATTTGATACATGTCTAATATTTTCTTTAGAAGGTGTGTTTTTTGATTTATTTCCTCAGGTGTCGCAAAGTTACACAAACATAAATTGATTAATTATGTCTGTTTTATATTGCAAGTAGAGAAACTTGTCATGAACAGTGAACAACCTCTACTAAATGTGCAAAACTACAAAACAGACTGAACAGATGTACAGTCATTACAATCCCCAACAATTCGTCAAGGCCCAGAAATGTATGCAGGTATATCTGACTGGAATAGTTTGGCATATGTTATATATCAAAAATCAATATAAAAAATGTATTAATTTGCATTTCAATGAAAGTGTTGATCTGTCCGTCCAACACTGTGAAACAGTGCTGAATAATATTTCTTGTAGTATATATATATATATATATATATATATATATATATATATATATATATATATATATATATATATATATATATCATAATATCCTGAATGAAGTTTTGTCATTTCAGTGCTACAGTGCATCATTCAAGTTACTTGTTATAGAATCGTTCATTTTAAGATAACAGCCCCAGTGCTGATTTGAACAGAACCACTCCTCCATCACCTCCTCCACCATCCAGGAAAAGGCCAGACTAAGCACAAGGAGAAGGGTCGGGTGGGGTGGAGGAGAGGGGAGGGGAAGGGGCATGTCGGTCGCCTGTCGGCCGTGGCTACAGCCGCCATGTCACCGCCTCCCCTGTGGGAACCGCCCGTCAAATGGAAAGGTTGTGCCACATCTGCATAATCATTACCACGGCGACAGAAAGTCATTCTGGGAAACAATCAATGTTGTTTTAAGGGATCTTAAAAAAAAACAAAAAGACAAAAAGAAGATCTAGTGTCTCAGCCAGATGAACGGCAGCGCTGGCAGTTTTACCGGAAACTGTGGAGAGCCTCTGAGGTTTTTAAAGACAAACAGTTCGAACCTGTTTTTCAGTAAAACACACAGAGTGAATCAGTGAAGATCTGTGCCAACACACTTTTTACGCTCCAAACTCCAACTCTTCAGTGCAGCTCTATTATTTACTATGTTTCATGGTTTTAACATTGATTATTATACTGCAAGTCACCACAGCAAAAAAAAACATTTAAGAATACACATTTCTACAGTTTCTAATCTATTGTTTTGCACTTCCTCTATAGACTATCACATTTCTGTTAACTATATACAATTTAAATCCTACACTTGATGTAAATGAACATGAACAAAACTTTAAGCATTTGTATTCTGACAGACCTAAACATTTCACTCTGGGATCTGGACGGCAGCACTTGCCCCTCCGTCAAGGTGCCCTTGAATAAGGCCCTTAACACCAACTGCTCCGGCAGAGCTGTTCAGTGGCCAGTGGATCAGACTGTGGTTTTACTGACCAGCTTACAGCTGTGAATGTGCAAGTATATGAATGTAATCAGGGTGTTCCTAAAAAAGAGGAAATTGCACTCTAAGTGACAGCTCTGAGTTTAAGAGTACCATATTCCAGCGGCAGGGCAGAGCAGTTTGTGGCTGGGGTGATCGAGGTTGTAGGCCTTTTTCCCGCACCGCTTGCTGTAGAGGTCCTGCATGGATGGCAGTTCTTGAACAGTTTTCACCACCCTCTGTGATGCCTGAGGATGATGCAGCTACTATATCAGGTCATACACCTATCATACCCCATTAATGGTGGTGTCTATCTCCCTGTCGCTTCCTGTAGTTCACAATCAGCTCTTTTGCTCAGCTGAGAAGAGATGATGGATAGTTTAATTTCTGCTACTTTTTTCTCATTTTACTTGATTTTTCTGAGCATGGTTGGATGGAGCATGAAAATAAGAATTTCATTGCCAACAATAACTGCTTAACTGTAACTGTTATGCTGATGTGACAAATAAAGATCATAACTTAAGTCATATGTAGTAGACTTAATTTAAAATAACTCAAAGAGAGGAAATGAAATGCAAAGAAGTAAAAAGGAAACACAAAGGAAAGAACGAGGGAGGAGATGGAAAGAGAGGGATACAAGATGAGAGGGAGAAGAAGGTAATAAGAGTTAAGGGAGGATAAAGAAAAACAACAGGGGTGAGATGAGGAAGAATAAGGGAAAGAAAAGAAAGAGGAGAAAAACAACAGATTTGTGACAAAGGGGGAGGAGATGAGGAGAGGAGACAAAAAGAGGAAGATGACAGAGGAGCAGAGAAGGAAAGAAGTGAGAAGGAGACACGAGGTAAAGGATGGTGATGAAGAAGAAAAGGAAATGAGTTGAAAGGAGATGAGGGAAGGAGGAGAGAGGAAAGGAGAGAGAGGGTCTTCCTCTATCAGCAGATAAGAGGCAGAAATGGATGAATCCTATTGGCCGGTGAACCTCTTCCAGTCTCTTATCTCCTCGCCTTCATGAACTCAGACACATTTCACAGAAATTTGCGAAATCAGGAAAGCTGGGTATCGTGTCATCTATCACCGAGCGACAACGACCCATACATCGTCCCAGCTTCACAATAAAAGCCACAATTGACACTTTTTTTTTTCGGTTTCTCAACAATTATATGCTGCGGCAGCTAGAGAGCAGCTTTGGATTTCTTATTTGTTGTTTTCAAGGTCAAACAAACTTGGTTTGAATTTTAGTTCCAGGCAGATAAAAAAGAAAAAACAACTGAAATTGCTCATAAATGACTCTGCAGCTGTCTGTAATTATGTGTTTTGGGGAAAGTTTGGTTGCGATTGTTTCTGATGCATCAAACAGAAGTGAGGGAAGTAGAGCAGAAACTCTAGAAATGATGCTGAAGCAGTGCACCACCAAGTGATGAACCATAAATCATCAAAAACCCGATTTAGAGACAGTGTTTGTTTACAATTAAATGTTAAATTCAGTATTTGTTTTGCAGTTTTTTTCTGACAACATCCTTTAGCATCTTCATCAACTGAAGATGTAGTTTCAGAGCTCGTTGTTGAGTTTTCAGAGGTGGAAGGACCTCAGTTACATCCTTTGCAATCTCACCCCCTGGTCAGATAAATCAACAATGTCTTTTCCGTGCCTTGCTCTTCTAAGTAACGTTCCATCATGTCGTAGTGGAGTTCCAGCGGACAGGAACATCTTGAATGAAGGTGAATGGTACATTCAGCATCACCTGCTTGTTCTGCAAAAATGTATGCAGCAGCACGCTTTCTGATCCTTGCGATGAGTCGGGACACCTGGCTGGCCAACTGTTCTTTTCTGTGGTGCTAAATTAATAGTTTGCGCAAAGCACTGGTGGACCCGGTCTAGCTTCACGGACAGTACTAATAACATTTTTTGCATTGTTGGCTTTGACTGCAATACTTTACCTTGACCTCTCCAATTTCCACTCTAAAACCACCTCCTTTAGTATCTCTGCCAGACGCTCGCTGTTCACAAATGGGGCGAGTTTGCAGGACTGGACTTTTCATTTCTGTCTCCAGAGTGATGTACTGGGCAGCCATTGTTAAGTGGCTCTCTGTAGCCCTAAAGATCCATTAGGAGGTGAGTGTGACTGCCAGTGCAGTTGATAATTCCAGAAACAACTGCGGCTTTCTCTTGTTTATACAGGGGAGGCACAACAGACTAACATGCACTCGCACAAAGGCACGTTCTAGTGGAGCTCAAACACACTGACCAAAGAGTCCTGTACTCTCTACCACCGAGTATGGTCGCATATCCACAGGCATAGAGCCTTCTACAGCATTAGTTATTATTTGGGCATCGAGAGGCTGCTTAAACGTCACTGAGACTCAGTCTGTTTCTCTCCTGTTGTTCTAACTCAACGCACAATCTTTGTTCATTTCTGTTGTAACTCAGTGGGAAAATGTGATGTTCCCATGCAATGGATTTAAATGTCAGGGGAAGATCCTGCAGCTGTGGTCTCTCATTTGTATTTAATATTCCAACATCAGTGAAACTACATGAGCTTGGCTAACCTGAAGAACCGGACTAAGACGACTAGTTTGATAGTTGACAAGAGTTTGTGCACTGCTAAAACTTTCCGTTATTTGGCTTGGTCACAGGTGACGTCAACATCGTCCCGTTTACAAAATTGTGAGATATAAAATTGGGATAGATTGGACTGGAATTAGAGATAGAAAGAGTGATCACCACTACTTTATAGGTGCTGTAGAAAGCCAAACTCTTGAACTGGGTAACATGTTCCTTCATTATTAGAGTGACCAGATGTTGTTATTGAGACTTTTGTTTTTTTAAGTGGGAAGAAAAATCTTAGAGTATATTGACTAGTTAGTATTGGTTGCAGTCACTGCTATTATTTCATCTTTGATGTTTTTCACACTTCACACTGGTGTAAACCATTTAGATTCAAGCATTCATTTACGGTGTGTTTGTAATTCGGTGTGCAGGTGAGCATTGACATGATATGGTGTAATGTTCCGACCTATTTTTTCAAACATCTTCTTGTGAGTATTTCGGCTTTGTGTATGACCAGTAAAGTTTGAATTAAGTCTTGTCCGGCCTTTCAGTTGTGTGTTTGTGTGTGTGTGTGTATGTGGCAGCCCTGTGCATGACAAACTGGTCCAATTTCAGGCGTGTCGCGGCGGCCGGCTGATATTTGTCTCACTGGCGTTGTTGCTGTTGTGGCCCTTCTTCCTCCTCCTCCTCCTCCTTTTAGTTTCCCCTCAGATTTGAATCGGCAAGGGGGCTACGGTCTGTTCCCCCTCTGACAGCGTAGAAATAATTACAGTACAGCCTTCCCCCTTGCTTGCTGTTATATTAGCCCTCTTATCAGGCTTCTGAGGGGGGTAGTTGATCAACTAAGGTCACTGTATCCTGACCACAGCACAACAGCTACACCGCCATTTGGAGATATGATAAATAAACGCTGGGTGTTACGCCGCAACAACACTGTTATCTGCTACCAAGTGCTTTTTGTTTCATTCTCCTCCCTCCCTGCACCTCGTCTGTGTTTGTATCTCCGGAGAAATGAGGAGAAAGTTAAAGTAGCTGATGGAGAGAATACAGAAACCTCAGAGTCTGGTGATTTGGTGTAAATGACAAGCAAAAATAATAAATATCTTTGCACAATTTGGGAGCTTAAAGCAGAGCTGCACTTTCAGCTCATTTGTGCAGTGTCTTATTTATTTCCCGACTCTGCAGCGATAGTGTGAGAGGATTGGGGCGGGGGTGGTGGTTACGACTGTGGTTGTAAATGCAGCTACATTATTCTAAAAACGGGTTGGAGACAGCAGTGCTGGTGTGAGCGGAGATAATAGATGCACCTACATTATCCTGAAGTGGCGGGGAAATTGAGGGGTTAGGAGGGTGAGCAAAACAGATGTGCTTACATTATTCTAAAGCCAGATTGATAGCGACTGGGGTCGAGGCAGAGAGTGTAAAAATAAATACATCTACATTATTCTGGAGTTATGTGAGAGCAAGAGGTTAGAGTGAGCAAGGAAAACAGATGCAGATACATTATTCTGGAGTCAAAGTGAAAATCTTAAAGGTGGAGGTGAAGCTGGAAATGTGGATGCACCATTACTCTTCAGTTTAAGTGATAGTGGGAGGTTAAGGATGCAGGTTTACCTACATTATTCTCAAGCTGAAAGAGACAGGAAGACCACAGTCAGTGTGCGAGCCATTAAATATAAATGGTCCTGTATGTTTTGAAAAGGAAAACTATATGAAGAGGGAGGATTTATAATGTGCCTATAAAGAGGAGGTTTACTTGTTGTCTAATACACAAAAGCAAAAGCTATAGGGCTGTTACATTTTATGGATTTTAGAAAAAAAAGGTTACATTTGATACCCAAAAGAAAAATCTCAACAGGCTGTGCCTTGTACTCCAGCAGGGGGCATGTGTAAGATGCACCATCACAATGTATTGCTCCTCGTGTTGCCCTTAAGAAACGAAACTACTGGTATTCTCTTCATCAAAGAACAATGTCGTGATCATTTTACATTTATGACATTTGGAAAAATCATGATAAAGGTAAAGCTGTATGGCAGCAGAGACTGTAAAGGAAGAGATGCATGCCAATTAAAATAAAAATATATATATAAAAACATTGTGTTTGACATTATTTGTTTTTAAAAACTGAGATCATCCCTATAACCCTACAAGCCTTTTTATTCTGTATATAACTCCTGCTAGCTTCAGTTACTGTAGTTGCATAACATAGATCTAAACACATAGGACATAAATATGGACATTATCAGTTGCAAAACAAAATTTAATTGGCCATTATTAGTTGACTTCTAACATATGTTCTGAAGCCTCTGCACTTATGCGAGGTAATGCAAAAATACAGTCTTTCAAACACTAATATTTTTCAAAAGTTTTACCTGATCTTGCAAAAGCTCACATATAAGTACTTTTTTCCCTCCTCTACATGTCCCTTCCAGGATTCCATACACATTGATGTGATCGCTGAAGCGGTTGTTGGCTAAGTGACTGTTATGGCGTTACTGGTTGGTTGCTATGTTAATTGTGGCTACAGTCATTATAACATAATTGATTCAGTCAGTGGTATTTAAGCACGTGAATTTACACCAATGCATTTTTCAAATGATTCATTTTGAACAAAACAAAAAAAACTGTATGTTTTGGGTATACATTTGGGATTATCAAAAACCAAAGTGACTTTTTGAAATGATCCCACATTTGTAAAATGAATTAATGCTGATGTTTATGATGCTATAAGTGTGGGAAAGAAGCGGTTTCGACTCTGGTCATAAGTGTGTAGGTTGCGGTGGACTGCATGATATTGTAAGGCAGGAATTTAATCACTCACACACTGTGTGAACACACTAAA
Organism: Collichthys lucidus; assembly: GCA_004119915.2. Lineage (NCBI taxonomy): Eukaryota > Metazoa > Chordata > Actinopteri > Sciaenidae > Collichthys > Collichthys lucidus. The sequence continues at coordinate 13,351,100 of CM014088.1, read as the reverse complement.
TATTTCTCTGGTGTCTCTTAATAAAGTCAGATATGAATTTGTTCATCTTCCACAGAAACCTGCAGGCTGAATATGACAGCTAGTCGATCCTGTGACAACCATAATGCAAAGTAACATACAGCCCACTTTCTGACAGCACTCTGCCTATATGCTCAGTCTGTGTGTGTGTGTGCAGCATATGCAGAGCTGATGCGAGGCCTCCTGACAGTCTGTGTGAATCTTTTCCAGTCTCAACACTCATTATCACTATGGGGTTCTGACAGACTGACTCTTTGGACAAAAAAACAAAAAAAAGGATGAGAGCCACACTTCTCACAGAACACACAGGCGATTACAGTGACAGAAGACAGGTGACAGGACGGGTGTGCCGCTAAGGATTGTCTGCCTGTGGGTCAAACTGTGTCTTACCTGTAATTAAGGATGTGTTCCAAGATCCAAGACGGTTCTTGACCTTCAGTTTTCATGCTATGACACCCGATCTGATCGGCAAACACCTCCGACACATTTTAACATTTCACTGCGCCCCCAGTGTACCTAAGAAAAAAATTGTTATCTTGCACAAAAGATCTTTTAACATCTTGTGAACACACAATAATAACGTGATATTATGTTTGTTTGTTTTTTAAATCTGCTTTAAAAAAAACATTTTAAAAAAGTAAGTGAAAAACATCTGGCGTCATGAGTTTTCATTTTCAGGATCAAGAAAAGAACATGCAAGACTTCTAATAATAATTGCTATCTACTGAAAACCTACATTAATAATTGTAAATATAAAATAACATATGGGATTGTTTACTGTCACTTGAATACTGAATATCCCAAATATTTGTACGATAAAAATAAGATGAACAGCATTTTTGATATAGCATCCAATGACAAATGCACCTTAAAATGGAGCCTAATTAAACAGTAAAAATACATCTATAAAGATGAGGGAAATAAAAATAATAATATTACCACTGATTGTAAAATTAAGCAGAGGAATACATAAATAAAATGTTAGTGTGATAATTATAAGAATATAAATAACAGACACTAAGTAAAAGGATCTAAAATGTTCGTTTTTAGAAAGGTTAGAAACATTTAAAAAAAAAGGTCCACAGCCTTCTCAGCCTTTTGCCTTCGTCTTTCATTTTTAAGTGATCTGCGTCCCCTCAAATAAAGATGAAATATACTGTTGAATAATAATAACCCAGTCCAACCATTGATGAGATACATTCCTTTATTGTAATTAAAGTTCTCAAACATTTGTTCTGCCGCGGTGCAGGAATGTCACGTCAAAACCAAAAGAGTTTAAAAAAGCTGTCCAGATAAAGCATTTCATCAATGATGAAAATGAAAAAAATAAAATAAAATCAACTGAAATATTCTCAACCATTGCACTTAATTGGGCGGCAAAAACGTGGAATAAAACATTGAATAAAATAAAAAAGGTAGCAATCAACACAGTGTAATATGATTTAAGTTTGAGGAATAGATGGTACGAGGGCTAAAAAAAAAAAAGAAAGAAAATATTTCCAGTTTTACTTTTAACTTGAATCTAATAAGAGATGAAAAATGTCAGATTTGTAGCTTCTCTGACAGATTCGGGATGTGAGATCTTCTCATAATGAAATGTGCTTTAAATTCAACAAAATGAAATCAAGAAGAGTAAAATTTGCAGTTCAGTATTTATAACTGCAGCCTTCACACTGATCAATAGGAAGAGAAACCGCCTGCGAAAATAATCCTCACAGTCTGAGGCTGCTCTCTGGACGGACACGCAGTCTGTCACCTGACAGTCACTCACTTCCTCCGCACCTGAAACTACCCGGACACTCCGAATTTTGGCTTCAGTTCAGTCTCCTTTAACAGAAAATCCTTCCTCTGCAGTGAAAACTGCTCCTTAACGTCACAAGCTGCCAAAACTGAAAGTGCTAAAGACGCTAAGAAGCTATCTTTAATTTCCAGTTAAATTTATTAAACTAAAATTCAAAACATCAAAGTCTCTCCTCTTTGAGGAAAAGAGATGAAAAGAAAAACATCAAGGTACTGTTCAAGATTTTCATGTTCAGTTCTGAACTGCTGCTCAGTTCTTGTTTTGGATATGACTGTTGATTTGAACTGCATGATCGAACACATTATCTAAATGATTCCTCCAGTTTTGGACTGAAGTGCTGAGTTACTAATAAAAACTTTTCCTTGGGCGTAGAGCTGCTTTCCAAACTAGATCTGGAACCCCTGTCAGGAGTGTTTTAAGTGTGGAGTAAGACTTAGCTACACACTGTTTTAACAATACCTAGACATAATGGCATCTTATTTTTTGCAGCAGTAAACTGAACCAGAAAATGACAGTCAGAAAAATGTTGCCTTCACTGACGATCATACAGCAACAAAAATAAGGTCTTTTGTTATGAAAGGCATGAGGGGAAGTGAGAGGACTGAACAGGTGACAGGAAGTACAAGACACAAAACAGGGAAGGATGCAGTCAGTCGTCCTTCATCACTGACTCCGGATCAGTTTCACAGCTCATGTTCCAAACTTCAAAATAAAACCACAGACATTCTAACTTTGGGAGATTTTTAGTGGAGAAAAGTTCCCATTTTGTCCCCACCTGCTGCTCTGTTCTTTAAAAAAAAAAAGCTGCTAGCACTGTTGGCATAACAACAGGTAGTGCTGCATTTTTAAAAAGAAAAGGTGAAAAGGAGAAAATCAAAAGGTTGCAAGGCTAGAGGTCAGCAGGACACATCCAATCAGAAAACTTCAAATTCTGTTGCTGGGGAAGGAAATGGTTAGTAGAAGTTACAGTTTTGCATTTTTTTAAATGTGCTTCAACTGACCCTAACCTTCTCCAGAGCAACTGCCATGGGTGCTGTATTATTTATTATTTAGGAATAATGTATGGAAGCCTTTTCTTGCCAGGAAAACAAGATGAAATGAAAAGTCAGGAATGATTAAATATATAAATCTTATGCCAAGTGCAAACACTATGATGAATCTGAGAGTGACGGATCATTGGGAACATTTATCTGGATAACGTTAAGTCGTCCAATTTAGCATTTCTAAGCAGAAAACAAAGATTGTATTGATTGAAATTGTTTTAAAGACAATATAATATAGTTCCAAGTCAGGTTTTTGTCGACAATTATAACGTAACTCCCATTAAGACATATTATATATTTTGTTCCAAGTTGTTCCAAATTATGAACACTTATATCAGATTACAACTACACTAGAGTGTTCTCCTTTATTTTTCTCCACTGCATATAAATGTTAAATCAGGGGACATTGTCAAGTCATGTTTTTGTCTAAAAATGTAATTGTTAGACTTAATGTATCAACGTTTTGATTTCAGTTCTTCCCTAAAACTGTACCATAATGCAAGCTATCACATCATTTTGACTCGATCTCCGATCTGAACCGCTTTTATTTTGATCATTTCTAACTTTTCATCTTTTTCCTTTCTATGGTAGGAATGTGCTTCCATACATTCAAAAGGTTCAGAACACTGAGGTTATTCTTAAAAATAAAGTCAAAGACCCTCAACACACTCCTCCGCTGACCCATTCATGTCATGTCTGCTGAAAAAGTAAGTTCACCAAGTGCTGAAGTTGTAAAAACCAGCATGTTAGAATGTGTTTGTGGGCAGAGGAGAGGTCATAGCTCATGCTGCATTCATGTCATACAGGATTATGAGCTTTGGAAAATAATAATCATTACAGGTTTCAGATTACAAAAAAATTCCACATGGGAACTCAGATTTTTTTGTTGTTATAATTGTGATGGCATCAGTCAGGGAATCAACAGTGACTCTCTCAGGACGTGAACGCAGCAGAGTTCAGCAGGAGGAAAAGAGGAAGAGCAGAAGGTGAACTGTGAATTCAAGAGAGTTTTGTTTTTGATTTTTTTTTTTTTTTTTTGCAGAAAAGTCCCTCTGATTCGCTGCCTCACTTTTCTTTTTCACTCTGGGCATAAACTGGAGGATGAGGGTGACCCAGGAGGACAGGTGCATTATGGGTAGAGTAGTTTGACCAGAGCCAGTCAGGACTGTCTGTTGTGTATGTGTGGACTCTATGAGATGGCCTTGGCCTCGGGTAAGAAGGCATCCCAGTATTTTATCAGCTGCAGTAGAAAAAGTAGAAAAGCTTTAGTTACAAATCTTATATGAAAAAAGAAATCTTCTGAGACTATGGAAGTTTGTGGCTGCCAATATTACAAATGAAATCATTGTATTGAAATTGAACCTTGTGTGCACATGATGTATTTTGAAATGATGTGTGAAAATATATAATTTATATATATAATATAATTAATGCATTGACGAATAATTTTTAGTGCACTCCTAAACATGGCACTATGAATGCAAAATGTAACTTTTATTTTATGTATAAATCATTTCCTAATTCTAGAGAATTCCAAAAGAAGAAACATCCAACTTGATTGATTAGATTTTAATATGGGCAGCCGTGGACTTCCATAAAACCTTCATCCTTGTCATCCTTGTTTATATTGAACTATTATGCTAAATTACATACAACAGTACTGTAATATATCAATGTAAAGATAAAAAGAATAGTGATAATATTGTTTTTTGTATACCTGCTGTTGTGTCTGAACCAGTGACTCCAGATATTTGATAATGATCGTTTTAAAGTCCTTCACCCTCTCTTTCTGTTGGAAAAAAACAAACGGCTAAAAGTCAGACATATAGTTTCATGTTTTAATATACAGAGAATTTCAGGTACATGACATTAACAGATGAACATTAATTTATCCATCCATCCATTCATCCATCTTACCTCAAACCTACTGACTTCTTTGCGTATGGTTTTGGAGATTTGTTCAAAGTCTCTCTCTCCTTGCTGGACCTTCCCTTCCAGCTGAAACACACATACACAAAGAAGGACAAGGATAATTATGATTTGCATTTCATATCCGCATTTTGCATTCCTGTTCCCAGCAAGGTGTTATGTTGGTCTGTTTGGATATTTTGATTTATAAGTTCTCAGCTGTAAACTCAACAAATCCTGAACACCTGAAGATTTTTACAGATGTTGGACTTTAAAGATTCAGCGACAACAAAACAAACTGTGCACACTGTATGACTTTAAAGATCAAGGCCCAAGTGATACTGAATATTCAAAGCGGATAATGATTACATTTTTTGGGAGTCTAAAAACATTTAAAAGATTTAATAATTTAGTAATCAAGAGATAATTAATTGAATCAAATAATGAGCATTGCATGTATTTCCATCCCTGTAATGAACTGGCTGAACAGTGTTAATACTTGGAGTTTAGAGAAAGCTTGTTAATTGAAGTTATTGCTATTTACTGAACTAACACAACAACTGCCTGATTAAATGAGTCTTTAAAGAGATGAAATAAGGATGAATTTAATTAGCTCCAATCCCTGGTTACATGATGTTTTCATGGACAAAGACCGAAGGCTCTATCAGCCACATGGATGCAAATAAAAAAAACTTTGTTTGACTTGATGATCTGTCACATGAAAGGGTTTGTCTGATTTTAAGTTTCACGTTAGAATTTGGACACATTTTCTGGACTGATGTTCAGAAAAAAAGATCAGAATTATTTAATATTCCAAAGTGAACATTTCAGAAATTCTGACCTAATCTGACAAACTAATTCATGTGACTCTGAACTGTTTGACAGGAGGAGAAATGGACAAATGAATGGCATCATGAAAATATTCAACAAAACAATTGATATGAGAACCAAACAGTACAATGAGGCAACTAAAGAGTGTAAAGCAGGCAGTAAGGCAGGTGGACAGACAGACAGACAGACAGACAGACAGACAGACAGACAGACAGACAGACAGACAGACAGACAGACGGGGCAGGTCCTACCTCCTCAATCTCCTGGTTGCAGGAAGGCATGGCAAGGAAAATGCAACAAAATTTAAGAGGCAAGAAAAAATGTTCAGAGCTTCCAAAATCATAGAGGAAGATCCAGAGACATGAGCAAATAAAATCACCAACCAAAAAGAAAAGTCCTCCCTGAAACACCATGAAACGAGCCGAGGCGCTACCTGGATGAGATATCTAATATTTCTGAGAACAAACGCTTCCTTTGCACTTTCTGAGTACAAACTCAATCTGAAGTAAATATTTATTGTTTTGTGCTGTTCTATGATCAGCTGTTACCTTTAAAATCAACATTTTTTTTCAAGTTATATTATTTTATTTAGGTTTAGTTTGAGTTCAGACATTGAGAGAGTGATAGAAATGGCGTGCTTTGATTTAGTTGTAGAGCCAGCTTCTGATCTAATCACAATGACATCATCAATAATAATCAGAAAATTATTTCTAATCTGTAAGGTTACGCTGGCTTCAGCACACCACACTGACGAGCTACAGCAAAGGCTTTAAACTCAAAATTCCCAGTGGGTTTAAAAATACATCCAACACTAGGTGGAGACCTTGCATACCAGGAGACAGCAGCACATATACTGTATTTACTGTATTTTTTTTATTTTATTTCTTACTCTTAAAGTACTAGCTCTGTGAGCAGGAATAGCTAAATGTAGACGTTTACATCAAAAATGAGCATTTCTTTTGTAAATATGACCGATAATATACAGTCGTTAGAAGTGTATCTGAGGACGGAGCATGCCAGGAGGACTTTTAAGAGTCTGAACAGCTACTTTAACCCCCAAGATCATCGATCAAGAGGCATTTATATTAATTTGGAAATTGTTCCTTTAATTGTTGTTTAATTGTTGTTGGGGTTTTTTCCCCCTTGGTCTGCACATTTTCAGATTTAAGCATTCTGAGACTAAATAATATTCGTATCTTCCTTTAAAAAACAAAACAAAAAAACAACAACTTTAAATTACAAAACCTAAAAAAAAGACTTCAGGCCCATAAATTCCCTGAAAGGTTAGCTCTGATTTAAGAATAAAATCTGGTCTATCATCTAGAAGATAAATGACTTTTTTTTGACACATTTTGGAGGATTTCTATGAACAAAACAGTGTACAGACAGCAGGAGACTCACAGCAACAGCAACCCTGGCTGTTGTTTCTGTTTGGTGCCCACAGGGGGCAGTGTGGTTCAATAATGTGACAGACCCTAAACACACCACTGTGTTTTATATCACTGAGCTGTGGGATGTTTGATTTAGTGCTGAACCACAGTCCTCAGTTAAGATAATTAGATTTTTTTTGCTGTGTTTACTTTAATTTACCGACTGAATTTACTACTCTGGTGAAGAAAGATTTTAAGTTGCTAAGTCCTGCTTTTGTAAAAGTACAAACGTATTAGCATGACAATATAAACAAGTTAAAGTTGTGTCTTAATACAAATCAAATGTACAATATTTGCCTCTGAATTGTAGTAGAGATAGAGAGAGAGAAATACTCATACAAAATTGTACTTATATTTACGTAGGGGAAAATGCAACAGATGTAATGTATATAATGTACCTGACTGAAGCCAGTTTATTACCAAATGACATGAGAGACGAGATATAATAGATTACAGTGCGTGCATGTGTCCGAGTAGGAAATTAGCTTGCTCAGTGTGGACCTGGTCTCAAATGCTCCCTCGAACTTATCTCATTTTTTGTTACTGTGAGGAGGATAACAGATTTGTTTGTCCAGGGAAAAGGAAAACATCATGACACAAGCAGCAGCGAGGCAGCAGGAAAGAAGGCGGCTGAGGAGTTTCTGCTGCTTTCACAGGAGGAGGACGTTGCCTCTGCCAATCGTTCCCACACAGATTTCTTGTGGACCCCTTTAAAAGGTTCATGTGCACAGAATCACTCTTTCCCTTTAGATCATGGACTATAAATGTATGTACAGTGTGAAGAGGTAACGTGTTGTTTGTAGCAGCGGCTCACCGGGTTTCCAACAGCAGCAGCGTGAAGTAAAACTCTTTTTTTACTTTTTTTTTTTTTTTTTTTTAGAAAAAGCCGCTGTGTGTTTTCTGTTGGCTGTTGTCAAGGCGTGAACCAAAACCCGACTCCTGACAGGCGGCAAAACTCATGTCGGCTCCAAATAAATGTTGGTTGTAACTCTACTGCGATCTGTCCTCGTCTGCAGCTTCTGACAGCTTCCCCCACTTCCCAACACCCCACATCTGACAGCTCCTCTGCTCTAATACCAGACCCCCGACCATGCCCACTGTATGTGTGTGTGTGTGTGTGTTGTATCCTGAGAGAGAGGATGAATTTGTGTGGTGACAGCTTGAACAGACGCTCTAATAAAGTACTTTTCTACTCTCTCCTGCTCTTGTTTGTCGTACTGAGTTCATGTGAAGTCTGCAGACTGAAAGAAAACAAGATTTATATACCAAAAAAAGTTTTCACATGACTGAGCAGTGGAGGTGCGCTCGTTTTATTTGAATGGACACACCAACAACCTCAGGGAAAGGAGAGTCATTCCCGGGAGCAACATTTAACTTAATTAAGTAAAACTAGATTTTGAGCCCAAAAGCATATAAAATGTATTATAATTACACAGTAAATGCTAAAAAGTGCACAGTTCATTTTTCAAAGGCTTCAAGAACAATAATGTTCATGAATATAGGGTGTAATGAAGGCAATCATCAGATGTCAGAGCAATACCCTGCAACATTAGTTTCTCAAGTGCCGATGTGATTCAGTGCCCTCCAACATCGTTTTTTGTTTTTTCTATCTGATTAAAGGCAAATATCATCATTCATTTGGACTTGTGTTTGTGTTCACGTGATGAATGCAAGTGCTTTTGGTCTCACCATCTCATAAAAAAAGAGTTAGTGTGTACACCGCTAGCACAGCAGCTTTGCCGGGAAGGATAGGTTTTTAAGGCCCGGAGACGGGGAGTGATGCCAGAACGGGCACCGGAATCTGAACCAGTAGAGCGGGCAACGAAGCCAGGCTCAGAGGAGACGATGAAGCAAGAAGCCACTAGACAAGAGCAAATCTGGGACTGGCTTTTAGTCCTTGGTGAGAGCTTTGTGAAATAAAAGGCTGAAAGACAGACACCGAGCCGGGCTGACTGCTGTTGGACTAGTAAGCAATGCTAGCTTGGCTGTTAGCAAAGTTGTAGATTTACTAGTTTTTAAAAATACACATGTACGCTCTGAAACTTATTATTACTTATTTACTAATATTACATTACTGTCTAACAATGCTGCATCATCTTTATTACCACTTTATTTATTGTTGCTTAAATGTTAGTGAAAGTGAAAGATTATACGCCGTGTAATTTATTTCAAAGTTTAGTTTATCGTGACTGTAATCTATATTCCAGAAATGAATATTACGTGCACATTCACTGTTAAATTAACTAATATAATCAAATAAAATGAACCATTATTAATCTACAGCAATTTATTTTATTGATTTTGGCCCATTTCAGCAACTCCGTGCACACTGAACACGATATATATATATATATATATATATATATATATATATATATATATATATATATATATATATATATATATATATGAGGCTAAATCGAAGATTTAATTGAATTTAACCACAGTAATTTCATTACTGTTTCCGTCTATATTCATCCATCTATCTTTCTGGCCATTCGTCCGTCTGTCTGCCTGCCTGTCTGTCTGTCTGTCTCACCTCTTTGATCTCGTCTTTGGCCTGCTGCAGTTTGTCTGGTTTGTTGGTGCACTGCAGTTTGGCTTCGGCTTCTCGTTTCTTCTGCAGGAGCAGCTGACTGTCTTGCCACTTTTGCCACGTCTTCATACGGTGGTCAAACACACCCTGCAAACACACGCACACACAGTTTAATAAACACTAAATGTCCTAGAAATACTCACAGTATTAATAGGTAACTCTGAACAAAGACCCTGAAACTTTGAACAATTACAGTTTCCTATAACAAGATATTATTTATCAGATCATTTGAGATGAATTTATGTAACTAAAATGCCTTTATTCAATTTTTATTATGAACCACAAACAGTGTCTTCTTTTTAAGGGATGCTGAATAGAGGAGTACTGAAGACTGAACACTAAAATGTTTTCCTCTGTGACAGAAGCTGCAAGTTTTATTTAGTGGATTTGACTTCATGATGAGAAGTCGTTAAACTGACTACAAAAATGAAGGAATGAGTAACAAGCAGACACAGTCGTACCTTGACGGCAGTAATGAGGCGGACGTAGTCACCCAGTAACTCGGAGAACAGGTAGAAGTCTGCGTTGGCCTGGTCCTGGTGCAGCTGGTCGATCTTCTCCTCCACTTCGGCCAGTTGGGACAGAGCTCGGGACAAGGCTGTGTGGTCCTCGCTGTTCCCCAACATGGCCGCCGACTTGGCGAACTGCGCCGTGTTCACTGACAGCTCTGGAGAGGAGACGACAGAGGAAATTTACATAACTATTAAAAAAAAAAAAAAAAAAAAATCATTTGTAAATCCAGCTTCCGTGGAAATATAATTAATATTAATTATATCAAACAAACAAGAACAGAAAGCTGAATAAACATTTTTCATAGTTTGAATGTTTCTACTGCTATAAGAAGTCTTTACTCCCTGAAGTAAAACCTGATCTGTCCACCTTCATGTGACACGTGTGACTTAAAAGTCAGGTCAGTCAGAAAGATACTGCAGTTTATCTCTTGAGTCTCATTCTTAGGTCGTCTAAGTGGCTCAGAGTGAGCTACACAACACAACACAACAGGTGGCATGCTGCGAATCTTCAGTCCACCAACCTAAAGTGTCCGTATTTGATATCTGGGGAATGAGACTGAACAATCAACTAATAACACTATCTCCTGCATAATTAAAATAAATTGTGTGCTGTGAGTAAGTAGACAACAAAACGGAACAGCTACATCACTGTCGAGGCAAATGCAGCAGAAGCAGTGGTTGGAAGCAAACATTATTAATTAATTCTTTTGCAGATTTTCTGAGAGTTTGGTCAAAATTTGCTCAACATTTGGATGAAAACGTGATTAGAGTCATGTTTCACGGTGTAACAGCGACACTGTATTTTCTGTATATGTGAACAGAAAGCTAATAACTGAACCTGATCCTTGGGAGCAACCACAAAATCCACAGAGATCGGGAAATGCTTACAAGCACACACGCTGGGCATCGTACCTTTCCTGTGACAGACCAGAGACTCCACACTGGCATGAAGTTTCCTCAGCTGAACGTCCAGATTTTCAAAATGCTGCTGCTTCTCCTCAAACCACTGACACACACACACACACACACACACAGATGGCAGTTCAGTCAGAGCAACAGTTAAGCTAAGCTAAATTGTGTCAACTAATTCCTTACTTCATCCTTCTTTCGTCCTCTCCTTCCCCCATTACTACTTCCTTAGTGCATATCGCCTTCCTTTTTTCCTTCCCATCTTCATCTCCCTCATTTCCCCTCACCTTCTTTCTGACCGAGGCCCACTGTTTGCAACACTTCCATCCTTTCATATTTAATCTTTCTTCCTTCTTTCCTTTCATTCATCCAGTCTTACTGAGACCTCATTCTCTCTTCTCTTCTTCCCTAATATCCACTATTCTCTTCCTGTACATCCTCCTTCCATCACTCCCCTCAACCCTCCATCTCCCCTTCTTTACACACAGCGTCTGACTCGTTCATCTTGATGGTCATCTTGTTGACGGCATCTGCAGCCTTGTTGACCATTCGGAGAAGTCCGGCGCTGCTCAGAGCCTGAGTGCTGACCGCCCGCGGCAACTGGACAACGGAGAAAGAGACAAACACAGACAGGCGTTTGATGAAGAAACCCTATTTTCTGATGTGCTTATGATTTGATCTGTTGTTGCTACAAACCTCCTCCTTGTTTACCTGCTGTGTCGTATACGTTCTCCCTTAAACTTCAATACAGTTTTTATTAAATCATTATTTCCAGTTGCTTTGATCAATTAAACTAAAACACTTCTTGCACTGATGTTTCACATCACAAGTCTTCCAGTGGTTTAAGGGGCATAATCCCACCTGTTTCTGCTTCACCTTTACAAAATCTTCAGGAAAATATGACAAATCTGTAAAAGTGTAAATGTTTATTAAAATGGCCAGTTGAGCTTTTATAGTACTGATAATTACCACCTGAACTTTATCAGAGAACAGTTATTTTTAGTTTGTAGTTGGTCATTATTTCAGGCCCAGCTTTTATATGAGGATTTATACTCTTTTCTCTCTTTCATTTTATAATTTGCGTTTCACTTTAATCTTTTTCTCTTTCTGTATCCACTTCTTTCACTCCTTGCCGTCGTTTTCTTACTTTGCCGCTGACTCATTTTCTGATTGCTTCCAAAAACCTTTTTGCAAACATCCATTTATCCAATCTTCAGTTTTCTTCATCTTTTGATTTAGTTTACATTTCTTTCCAGTCTCCTACAGTTTTCTCTTTAATTTGGCGTTTTTTATCTTTATCTCGTCAGATACTCATTTTTGATTCATAGTTTCTAAAAAGAAATCATGTGTGAGTTTCTCTTCATTTCTTGTTAATCCGTTTGTTCTGTTCATCCTTTCCACCTTTCCAAGTCTTTGTCTCTGTATTAAATCTTCACTGTCCACTTTTTTTCACTGCCATAATTGTTCTTTCCTTTCATTTTTCGCTTCTTTTGCTGAATGTTGTTTCTCTTTTTTTTCTTCCATTTTTTGCTTTTTTCCCCATCTTTCCTTCCACCTCTAAATCTATCCCAGCTTTGGCCTTTTCTCTCCTCTCCATGTGTTTGTAATGTCTCCCACGTTTCCAATCAGACTTAATGCAGCTGCTTTATGTGCAGAGCAACTTTAACAGCCGCAAAAACCAACTCAGAACCCATCGCATCACTCTGAAAACGCCTGGACGTCCATCTGAAAATAGGCTCATTTTTCTTCATTTTGGAAAAGTTTGCTTTTTTCCTGGACATACAGGGTTTTCCTCTGATGCTGGAGGAGATTTACCCTCCCCGCCTCCCTAACCCTCCAATCTCATTTAACAGGAACGGGAGCAACCGGGGGACGGCTCGATCCCTGGGGTCCTCACTGATGGGGGAACGAGGGTAAATGTGTGGAGGCGGGGGGGTAAAAATAGCTTTGAATTGCACCGTTCCCTCCCTCCTTCCTCCTCTGGTTGTGTTTCATTAAGCGGGCCGGACGGACCGACACGCTCGGTCAAGTGTCCGAGTGATTCATCTGTTAAATCTGTGACACAAGGCCATTTATTTTGGACCTCACGACTGCCGGCTCCTTCCCAACATAATCCCACCAGCAGTTAGGTAGATGGCAGAGAGGGTGATGAGGAGGAGGAGGAGGAGGCAGGGGAAGTTGGACAGTTTGAACCAACAAGATGAAATGTTACAGAGAATTTAGTGAGAGTAGACAATAAAACAAGGAAACAGGAAACGCCGCAGGCCCTTAAACCCTAAGGCAGTTTTTAGAGGCTCTGCTTGCAGGCGCAGACATGTTGGTTTGACCTTGTCAGGACGCTTTGCTGCATGTTGAGAAAAAGAAGTGAAGAGAAACTCAGGCACAGTTTTTTTTTCCTTTTGGTTATTTGCTTTTACCCTATTTGAGGCAGGGCCCAAGACTGTCTATTAGTTATTCAGTCAGTCTGTGTGTGTGTCCAACTTCTTCATCCAAAGTGAGACATCGCAACCCTACTGGTCAGATTACCAGGACGTTATCGTGGATATACGGTGGTCCTCAGAGGATGGATTATTCATGACCCCCTGACCAGTGACACTCTGAACAATCCAAGCTGCAGCAGTCAAGGTTATTGAATAAAGAGACATAATATTTTTTGAATTTTCTGTGGCAGCAGTCCTGGGTCAAATCCAATTTTCCTGCTGTAGACTTCCTGTTCAGCATCAACCAGCAGCCAGACACAGTTAGCAACCAGCTGGTGAATATAGTGGAGCATTTAGTAGCTAATGAGACAGATATTTCCCTCAGGAGTAGGTAGAGACCAAAAAGAGAGCTACAAGAGAGTGAATATTTGACTTTTATCAATTGGAGGCAAACATAGCTCGTTTCCGTTGCCCCAAAGTTGTCATGTTTAATCAATTATTCTGTGTAGAGGACAGCTGTGCAGCAGATAAAATCAACATCATTAATCACCATCATCATTAAACATGTTTCAAAAATATGTGATTCAAAACATCATCAGTCATCTGTGTTACTTTTGGACTGAAAATGAGACATCGTGCAACAATTAAAAAAAATAAGTAATCAATATAGTTCCAAGCCCTTGCATGATAAATAGATAAATCCTGGATAGTAACTATCAATTATAACACCCATATAGTTCAGCCATGTGAAGTCTCATCCAAACCTTGCTGCTAATTACATCTCACAACCAAATCTGCCACACTTAGCTCCTATCCAGTTATCTAGTGTCCAGGTGAAAGTTAAACTCCAGAAATGGAAAAGGACTTCAGACCAGGGCTCAACAGTTACAGTTGCCTTCAACGTTCAGCCTGGCCATGGATTTTAAGCGTTGGCACTGAGGCCTGCTTCAGACAAAAGCAGACGCTTGGTCTAAGTTGTTAAAGTAACTGAGCCAAACTGCAATTTACAGGTTTTGTTGAATTACTGCAGTGAAGCACTGATGAAGACGAAGACTCTAACTGATAATGCATACTGTAGTTAACTTTTACTGACTAAACTAAATCGATTCTGTGGGGAAACAAGAAAAAAATGAGGCCTGACTGTTCATAACATGTTTGTTGTTGACTGCCGCTAACGTGTGTGACACATGTTCTTTGGGTGTGGTGGGAATATTAAAAAGTCATATTGTGATGTCCTAGTTTCTTCTTTTTCATAATCTTCCAGTATTTATTTTTTTTTTATTTTTTTTTTTACCTCTGAGCTCTCCAGAAACTGCAGGACATCTGGATCTTTCAGCAGGATGGGATGCTTCACTGTTCTCAGCAGATACCTGAAACAGAGCAAAGGGAGAAACTCATTAAAAGAAACCTTTGCTGTTGGCAGACCTGCTAGTTAGTTACAACGCTTGGCTGACTGATACGAGGCAGCGGAGAAAGAGGTGGAAGGTGCGTATATTCAGATTCCCTAATTCAGCTTTTAGAAAAGGAAGAAAAAAAATTAAAATGTGTGTCCATCAGCGTGGAGTTCTGCAGCTCTGAGATCCATCAGCGGTCACTGGCTGACCTTCCTGTCAATCAAACACCATCAGTAAAGGGCAGCAGAATGTCAGCCCCACCCACCTTTCCCCAACCTCCTCGGTATTGAACACACACACAGACACACACACAGACACACACAGACACAGACACAGACACAGACACAGACACAGACACAGACACACACACACACACACACACACACACACACACACACACACACACACACACACACACACACACACACACACACACAACGTGTGTTGTGATAATGATGTATCTAATATTTGTGCTTTAACCTTTCGGCCCGTAAAGTACTGGCCAAGTTAGTCTTTATCACAGCTGAGTGCATGCACACGTGCACACACAATTAAAGCAAACTTAATTATAATCGAGGAAGGAAAAGCACATGTGTAAATAAAGAGGGCTAAATGGAATTCAGCCATATTTAACACCAAATTTATTTTCTCTGTGCATATGTCAATAAAGATTTAAATATTGAATTAGGTCAAACTAAAAAGTTTGTGTGACTTTAAAAGCCAGAAATACACCAATCTGGGGGATGGGAAATAATAATCTCTGTTTCGTTACTACATTACAGCAGTGGAAAGAAAATGAACAGAAAATATTTGGTCTCATGTAACAGAAACATTATCTAACAATTATTTCTGCAAAAGCTACTAATTGTGTTTACTGTTTATTTTGTGGGAACAACAAAAACTAAAACCAGTAACTGATATCATTTCTCAGTTTAGACTGCCCTTGAATGCATCACATAGGAGAGATTAGAGAGCTGTCCCTGCATCAACTGTGATAAAAAAAAATAAAATAAAGGTAGTTACCTTTAATTTATCATTATTATTCATATATTAAAAGACTCTCACATGTATGCACACTCCCAGGTGCCTCCACTTCCCTCTGGTGTCAACAATGTGCAACACTTGGCCACACCCACTACAACACAAGTTCAAAGTCAAAGCTAAATAAAACACATCAAATATGCTGTGATATTATGGTTTAACTGACTGACATTAGCTTCCTTGTTAATGCAGACAATGAATTCATCAAGGACCTTCGGGGCTGACTGCTGACTGCTTTCCAGTAACCAACAGCAATGATAGGTAGGGGCCAATAAGCTGACTGTAACTAAATTGGGATTAGCCAGCTGGCTGTGGCTTGGCCTGGACATCAGTTGCTTGGTGGTGTTGGCTGATGGGGTGTTTGTGGCCTAATGGGTAATTTATTTTCCACCATTCAATGTTTATTACAACGTTCAGTGTCACTGGTCTACGAGGTGCGAGCAACAGGACGGTGACTGCAGCTTACTTAACAGCCAAAGGTTTCATTATTAATAAGATGTCTCTGACTTTTATATAGCTGCTGTGTTTTTGTGTATTTGTCGTTTTCTTCATGTCGTACCTCTCCAGTGCCGACCTCCTCTTCTCCACAAACTCGTTGGACGACTGGTCCTCCTTCCCCACTTTTACCTTGGTCATCCCTGCAGACGAGGAGACACGTGAATTATTAGTTATATTTCTAAATATTTACTATTGTGTGTCTGGACCTCAGTTTGAGAACAGCGGAGAGAATGTGACATGGACTTTACTTACTTACCCACAATGCTTTTCTCTGGTGCTGGGGGGACGATGTAGCCTATGTGTAGGTACTTTGAGGCCAGTTTACTGTGTAGACCCAGAAAATCACTGAAACGCCTTTTTACTGAAAACTCATTATCCTTAAACAGAGACATGGAGGTCTGTGCGAGAGACACAGAGAGAGAGAGAGAGAGAGAGAGAGAGAGAGAGAGAGAGAGAGAGAGAGAGAGAGAGAGAGAGAGAGAGAGAGAGAGAGAGAGAGAGAGAGGAGAGAGAGAGAGAGAGAGAGAGAGAGAGAGAGAGAGAGAGAGAGAGAAGTAAATAAAACTGAGGGTATGCAGAGGATTTGTGCATCTCAAATGTCAGACAGTACAGGACTGTTTTTTGTTTACAAGACAAATCGAAACATATTATGTTCACACATTAATACTTGAGACTCTTAAATATGGCCACCAAAACATCAGTGCAGCAGCTTTCTACATGTTTCATGTACTAACATTGCTAGTGGGTGGTCCAAAAATATCACCACAAATACATTGAGGTTCCTCAGGGGATGCATCGGACTGACTTAGATGATCTTATCATTCTATCTTTGAGTAAACAGACAGATTATCTATTGAAGTAAATGTACTTCAACACTACAGGGTAAAAATACTCTGTCACAAGTAAACATTGTGCATTCAAACATTTAGTAAAAGTACAAAGTTATCAGGATCAAAATGTACATAGAAGTAAAAGTGCTCATCATGCAGGATGGTCCATCTTACAACAACTTTCATAATTTTATTGCATTATATTCACTGGTGCATTAGTGTGTTCATCACTCGAATGTTGCAGCTGGTAAAGGTGGAGATGATTTTAATTCATAATTAATAACTTTATATTCTGCTGTGTAACTTATTAATTTCCACTTGGCATTAATACAGCCTTATCTTAATCATACAACAGAATTTCATTGCTGATCATATCGTGCATCATTATTGCACGGTAACTAGTAACTAAAGCTGTGAATTAAATGTAGTAGAGTAAAAAGTATGTATCCCTTTAAAATGTAGGATCTAAAATAGCAGAAAATAGACTAAAGTACAATTACCTAAAATATTTAGAGTAAATGTACTAAATGCTGAAGTTTATTAACTTAGCTTCCAAAACTTGTTCACATGCATGCTAACTGTAGGTAGCATAAGATAAGATAAGATAAGATAACACAAAACAAAACAGATATCTTCTGATTGTTTTGACACTGAAATGTATTTTTCAGACAGACAGCTCAAAAGAAAATTTACTGTGTTTGTCTCAGCAGCTGTGCCAATATCGCTGGTCTCTGTTGGTGCTGAACCGTCAGTCTAATTTCACTGAAAATCAGCAGCTTAACTAACATTTAGATAACTTTGTGAACAGTCTCTGGCACAACGCAATCTGTTTACATACACAACGATTTCAAATAAGGTTTGGAGATGTTCATCTGAGTAGGGGTTAATATCTAGCGGAAGTGTGTAATGAACATTTCCACCTAATGTAGCAGGCCGTTCTGATTTTCTTTATTGTCACCGCAACAAATTCTTGTCTTTATATATTAAAGATACCAATGTGAGACAAGTAAGATCATATAAAATGTACAGTTTCAAATAAATCTCACCTTGGTCGTCACTTTGTAGGCCATGTATGCATTCATCCCATCACCTAGAACACATAATACACACAAAAATGACTAGTTGCATCGGTGTTGGTCTATGGTATTGACATTAAGCACTAAAATGCACTAAAATACACACACACAAATACATTTTCATTTGTTTCCTCGCTATTCAAACAGCGATAACACTAAGCTCAAGATATCAAACTGGTTAAACTGGTTAAATGTGTTTTCTTGGAGAAAGTGCTGCAACAGTTTTGTTTACTGTCTCTTTGTGGCCTTGTTCATATTTACATAAAGGGACTGTCAAGAAAGCTGAGTAATTAAGAGTTAAACGTCTGCTGAATACAAAACAAAAGTCCTGTACAGTCAGCTTACATCTATATGGTTAATAACTCTCAGGACAGACTTGACCACTAAATTACCAGTGTGTTGTTTGTTCAACACTTTAGGCTGTGACCTGCCTGTAATTACGCATTAGAGACTGCAGAGGGCATTAGCAAGGCTGCAGAGCTTCAGTGGTTACATCAATAATCCATGAGCACGATAATAAAGTACGATGAACAGTATGACTGAGCAGATCGTTGTGCTGTCACCGTCTGCTCTGCATCTTACTTCATCCATTTCAGAGTTGCTGCTTACAGAGAAAAGGTGATGTAATACATCATCTCCAGGAAGGACATTAAGAAAGGAGGGCTGATGGAAAACATAAGCACCGTCTCCCTGGCTGCTGATTAAAGGAACTAATTGGAAAACCCATTTTGTCTCATACGCACTGTTAACTTCCCCAATAAGATTTCTCTGATCTTATTCTGCTTGAAATACAGCTCTCATTGCTCCAGGATAATCCAGGATATTCCAGGACTGTAGGGGTGTGAAATTAGTGTGTACTCACCAACTTTCTCAGGGTCAGACACTGATATGTGCATGTCAAATGAATCGCCGCCTTCCTCCTCTTCAATCTACAGAAAACGGGAACAAAACACGTTTTCCTACAGCAACATGATTTATGATGACTCTTTTCAAATAGATAAGAAGCTGTGAATTCCCCCTCCGTGGATCATTAAGTTTTATTTGGTCGTATACTAACCTCATAAAATTAAAACTGACATCTAATTCTACAAAACAAATTTGAAATTCTTTTACTTTCAGTGAGAAAAAAAAGTTTTTTACCCAGTTTAAAAGTAAAGATTAAACTCTCCAAGGATCTAATCAAGACGAATTAAAAAGCAATGTGTGTAAAAAAAATAAGAGCGGTGTGTGTGTGTGTGTTTACTCACCTCGTCGAAGGAGGAGTGTGTGAACATGTCGTCGTGGGCGAGGCCGAGGCGAGGGGTGATGACGGAGGTGGGAGGGGTGATGGGGGTGATGGCAGGCGACGGCCCGTCGGACAGCAGGACGTCCCTCTCTGGACTGTCCAACGAAACCTCTTCTGTTGCCTCTACGGTAGGACAGATGTAAAGAAAGAGACACGCGGTGAGTGTGTGTGTGTGTGTGTGTGTGTGTGTGTGTGTGTGTGTGTGTGTGTGTGTGTGTTTTAAAGCTCCAAAATCTATATACTTATGTAAATGAAGGTGTCACGTCACATTCAGTCTATCTGCCTTCACTGTTCAGTGTGCTGCTGTGTCCACATCGCATACTACGGTGTCAGAGATCAATGACAGTTTGTACCTGCGAACAGGTCCTCCGGATCATCATCAAACAGTGAATCCTGTTTGGGTCCGTTTGAGTTGGTACTGATGTCTTCGGCAGGTAGACTGGCTGGTCCTGACTACAAACAAACGGAAAAAAAAAAAAACGTCACTTCTTGTGCAGCAATAAGGGCAACCAGACAGTTTTTATGAGTAATATAAAGTTAATACTCATACTGATAATATCATAGATTATTAATATGAAGAGATTCTTGTTAAATTATTTTGTTTAGCTTTCATAGGCTCCCTACACTACTGTTGGTTTTTAACCTTTATTGTTACGGACGTTCCAAAATAAATTGGGATAAATATGTGTAGGAATACAGAATATCTTTGGTTAGTGCCAAATAAAGGTGGTGAAAATATTCCTAATACAGCATACAGATATTGATATTTTGGATGTAAGTTATTTTTTCGAATGATCCTGTCCACAGCAGCACATGGCTCAGCTTCTGTGCTGGGACTTCAAACTGGGAATGTGCTGACGGCAATCTACTGAAGGTAAAACATTGACTATAAAGTTCTTCATATGACCCCACTACAAAAAACACAACTATCCCTTTAAGGTACTTTGAGGTAAGGCAATTAAAAAGTACCACATCCCAAAATTAAATATTCAACAGTGGTTGCACATGCAGTTTATTGTCATTTAAACATCATTATTCCAGATTATTTCACTTCCACACACTTCCTCATAGTCTTTCACCCCTTTACAGCAGCAGAGGAGAAGTGGAGGCAGAGCAGCGGCCACATCTGTACAGTAGCTGTGCAGACTCAACATATTCCACAGAACAAGAAGAAGAAGAAAATGCTTCCAGCAGCTTGTGTCATCCATCCTGCTGAACCACAGAACTTCCTGCCTGCCAGCGAGGAAACCGCCAGCTGCTCCATGAACACTGAAGGTAAAACTGATCGATCAGCAGCAGCGTGGTGCCGATCACGTGACGTCACAGCAACAGTCACAGCTCTTCCAGGCAAAGAGACTCACAGTTTGGATCAGTAATGAGACATGGGACATTAGAGGAAGTTTAGTGTGATCAGTCATGTTGAGTTAGCAACCAAAAATTGTTTGATGCAGAAAAACTGGATTTGTGTGATTAAAAAGGTACTTTCTACAGCATTTCTGCCCTAATAGGACGTACAGAAGGCACTGTTGATCAGCAATCAATAGTTATAAGAAAGACTGGGTCGTCTGACAAAAAGAAGTTGGCAATTTTTGCCGTAACATCGTGAAACTTTATTGGGTGTCAGCTGATCAAATATAGCCCAGATTCCTGGTAGATCACCGTGCAACGTAAATGCTGTATTTCAGCTGTTTACACGATGATCACATAGACGATTCAAATAATTGCAACTCTCCAGAGCTGCAAAATCCCTCATCTCATGGCAGTTAAAGGTGAAATGTGAGATGTGAGAGCAGCGGCTTTATTTTCAAGCTCCTGCATCAGTGAAGTGCTCTCCTGCAAGGCACTAAACCTTGAGCTGGTAACCAGTTCCAAAAGTTCCAAACACAACTGCAAAGAAGGAACCGAAGCTCGCAAATCAACTTGAGGATAGCCTTCTTCATCTGCATGTAGCGAATGACAGTTACTGGATCACATGGGTAGAGTGTGTCGCAACTAACACACTCACCCACACACACACACACAAAGAAAGTGTTGTGGATGTAGAAGACTGCAGAACATCTGTTAACAGTAGCAGTTTAAAAATTTATAAAGTTGAGCCTTTCCAGATTTACATCCTGAGGAAAAGATTTCACTCACTTTATGACTTCAGAACATTTTATAATGACCGTATGTTTGTGTTTTCAAGTCCCCTCTGCCGAAAAGTGACACTGCTAGAAAGGTGTTTCATAATCGGTGGTCTGTTGTTGAGCTTCTGTTACAAGCGAAAGACAAAGACCTGAAAGAAACCCTCACCTGCACCTCAAAAGCAAATTCTCAGCCTGTGTACGCGGCTGGAGTCGAGGGGGCAAAGAGGAAGAGGACGACGGAGAGATTTTAGCTGAGCAGATGAAAAGAGGAGAGGATGGAGGACGGAGTGTGGAGGAGGAAGAGAAGAGGAAATGAGTGATGATAATAAGGAGCTTCCTCCCTCCTTACTCAGCAAACGCACAGAGAGGTCAGAGGAAACACACACACACACACACACACACACACACACACACACACACACACACACACACACACACACACACACACACACACACACACACACACACACACACACACACACACACACACACACACACACCTGAATTCAACAACTATTTGCAACCAATTGCAACTAATATCTGCAATTAGGAAACACTGATACTTTCACATATCAAATAACAAAGGTGCAAATCTCTTACTGACCACATACTTCAACTGGAAACGAAACCAGTGACAAGTAACCAATCACTTAGCGCAAATCCAGATAAGAAGTCTTGAATAATTTTAAGAAAAACAGATCATGTGCATGTCTGAACTACATTTCATGAGAATCTGTTTAATAGTCAATGAGATATTTCAGTCTGCAGTAGTGAACAAACAGACAGACTGAGCTAGAAGATCTGAAAGAAAATGGCGTAAAAAGGGAACACGAGGTCACGACACAGGAAATTAATGTGAGAGCTGAACTGGAGTGACACTAAAAAACAAAGAAAAGTGCAACTGTTATCAAGTGCGCCCTGCTGGCTTATCTGACCACATACTTACCAAATCCTGAGTTGAAGACCAAATTTATATCTGAAATCGTAGACTAAATAACGGAAACAGCTGTCGGTATAACGTCATGATTGGAGGATTTATTGCAGGACTGTTACGTTAGACTGTCGCAGGTTCAGCTAGGTTATACCTGAGAAACTGTCAACTTAATGTATGTTGATCTCACAGACTGACAGGAGAGAGTTTCTGTGTCACATTCCTGCAAAATGACACACTAAGGGAGGAAACACAAGGAGTCGGAGGTTATTAAGCACTGCACTTAACGCCAGTCCACCTTAAAGTGTTTAACATCCTTCATCTGTTTACTGGTCCTTGTGAAGCAGAGTGTGAGCCATGAAAACACACCCAGAACCATTCTGTTACTCACAGGGGAAGCGGATGGATGACACACACACACACACACACACACACACACACACACACACACACACACACACACACACACACACACACACACACACACACACACACACACACACACACACACACACACACACACACAGGTCATTTACGAGTCCTGTTGTGACGTTGTGACACCCAAGGAAGGCAATCATCACCAGGAATGAAATCCAGAGTGCTGACAGGGCAAAAAGAGAAAAACAGGCCTCTCTGTGTGTGCGTGTGTGTGTGTGTGTGTGTGTTATTGCAGTCTAGTGAGATTGTTTCTGAGCTGAAGTTACAACACATTTAAGAGGAAACTTTTCACATAAGAAACTGTTCTAAATGTTTTAGACTTTCACTCTTGTTCACCTAAATCAAAAAAAAGAAAGAAGAATGACCTGACACGTCACTTCAGATGCGGTTGTTGCTGGAGATTAAATATAAAGAAGCACTTGTGCTGGTTTTCAGTCAACACAAGCACTTGTTGTCCAGTCCTTCAGACTAAAGATATTACTGGGGCTGCATGGTATATGTTGCTACATGTACCGATGAGACAATAAAAATTTGAGCCATTTGAGTTTGAAGACTTATCAGACGGCAAGACACTGTGCAGAGGTTTACAGCACTACTGCTACTGCTCTGGAAAGTTACAATTCTTTTTTATCCAACATCAATGTGATTTGTCTTGTAGACCGTACAAATACCAATTTACCACTGCTGGTACCTAGTCATGCATATAGTTGGTTTTAGGTGAGCAAAAAATTTGCTCGCCTAAAACTATCAAATCAAATCAAATCCCCTCGGTTCTAAGGACAGAGGGTGTCACTCCCTGTACAGATTGTAAAGCCCTCTGAGGCAAATGTACTTTATGACTTTGGGCTATACAAATAAAATTGATTTGATTTGATAGATAGATGTTATATTTTTACAGAACTGCTCATTGCTATTTGGCAACAAAGTCCTACAACAAGCCTGGTTGTCTCTATGGAGAACATATTAAGTTAAAAACATACATCATGAAAATCTTCTGGAACCCTCCTATGTGTTTTTGTTTTGTTGTGTTCAGCAGTTTTCTGAAACTAAATGAAAAATGTGGTTTGCTGGCAGCATTACACGCCGTGTTAGAATGCACAAGTGCCAATTACATCATGGCTACGACAACAAAAGGTGCCCAAACACAAGCCCTGTGTCACTTTGACACAGGAAGCCACATTTCATGTCCCTGTCACAGTCACTGTGCATGTACATACAGTTGTTCAGCTCTCGCCTGCATACAGCAGCTACGTGTTTCCATTTGTTTAGCTGGATGTTTGCATCTGCAGTGTCCTGAGAATTTCTTTTCTGCACTGTGCGAAAAATATTTCGACCTAAGGTTAAATAATTAACCTGCAACCAGAATCAAAGTTCTTCGTCGACATGGACGACCAATAAAAGTTGATTTTGCTCACACAAAAGGTTTGAGAAAAATACACGGAGCTTAAACATGTTTCTAACATTTACTGTCCATGTTTGAAAATACACGTCTGTTGTGCTGGGTAGTAAAAAAATAATAATAATAATCGAAGAAAACAAACATAAAAGGTGTTGCACTGTGTTCATTTCAGAAATGAAAAAGCTGTAGTTCTCCGTGATTCTTAGAAAGAAAAAGGCGAGATAGAATAAGTTTTGCCTGTGCACAGTACAATGATACAGCAACATAATCTACCTCTGTAGTGTTCAGTTTTATTCAGACGTTTGAGGCTGCAGCTTATGATGTTTATTACTTAGAAAATAACTGCATTTAACTGACATCTGCCCTATTACATTAGAATATTCAGCCACCTGTTATTGTTTTTACGCGTAAGCCAACACCGCGTTGAAACACTGTCTGGATCCTTGCTCCTTTCTGTAGCTTCCACCATTAAAAAGGTAAAGTAAACCCACAAGAAGGATTGTGTCTAATAAAAGCAATTAAAACATCAACAACTGTCTTATAATAATATAAAAACAAGGAAGAAACTTGTTGAACTGCACTTTTGGATGTGTTTTATGTTTTGTTTTGTTTTTTTCCCAGTCGTCCCTGAATGCATCACCCGCACCTGTGTTTCTGTCACCTGACAGCGCGAGCAAACACACCTTATCCTGCGTTTTCGTCTGCGCAACTATGATCCTCCTCGGCTCCTGTAAGTGTCGCTTTGAAGGCCATCGTTAGTGTTGTTGCGCGCACACACACACACACACACACACACACACACACACACACACACACACACACACAGCTAAAGCGTTTCTACGGCTGCTCTGCTGAATGATGACAGTGCACGAATGGATGAAACGGGCACACACACCAAACCTCATTCAGAAAATTAACCCTGTTTAACGGAGTCCCCCCTCCTTTAAGTTTTCATCTGTTGTCAGCTGGAAGCATCACGCCCTGCCTGCCATGGCCTCCCTTCATCACCTCTTCCTCCTCCTCTTCCTCCTCCTCCTCCACCTTACCTCCTGTGTAGCGGCCGGCTCCAGAAACAGGTCCTCCCCGTCCTCCAGCTCATGGAAGTCGGTGTGCTCCGGTGGAGGGTGCCTGGCTGTGTCCGCCATGTTCGCGTCGTTCCTGCTGCGATTGATGGTGATGATAGCTAACGAGCAAGCTAGCTAGCTGACTGACACACACATACACACACAACACACACACACACCCCGACAAGACAGAGCAAACAGTCGACTGACTGAGCGAGGGGAGGAGGAGAGGAGGTGCGGGGAGTCAGGAGGTATTCCCAGCTCCGTCATGTGACTGACTGGACTCCTGATGGAAACCAGAGAGGAGGTCTCACTCCGCCGCTCATTCCTATGTCAAGTTGAAATATCATGAGAGAATGTATATGTCTGGGAAATTGTTGTTTTTACAAAAGCTACTGAGTATCTGTAAGGTTTTAGGTTTTAAAACAATTTACCGAATGGATAGATGAAATTAAACCCGTGCTAAGATCTTTGCAAGTACAAAACGACATCAGAGTTACAAACAGAAATAGAAAGTTATTCAAATTTAGTCAGAATAAAATGGTAGACCTTTTTTGACATGCAATAGCAGGGTCAACACAGGTGTTTTCAATGATGCCAAATAAGGCCCTGTCCCATTTAGTGCAGCACAGCCTCACCCTGACTCTGTTTGACCTGAATGGATCTGAACCTTAATTGGTATCTACTATTCAATGGTTGCTGTGAAACGTGTCTATTGAATTAGGATAAAAAATGATTTTGTGTTTGTCCCAACTATTTCATGTTCTTGCAGACAGCAGTCAAGCGATCGTAGGCGAGAACGTCCTTAGATCTCAGGCTCCCTCTAACAGTGTTCATAAGTTATGTATGAAAACATATTTACAAAGAGTGCTGCAGCTTAAATATGGAAATAGAAAAATAGAATACTTTGGTAGCCAGGTGAGTAAACTGAAAATGTCTAAAGAAAGACAAAAAAACTTTTGTAGTAAGTCACAGATTTATTTGTGGGGTGCTGTTTCGTTGGAGGCGTTCACCACACCAGCTTACATGCACACAAAATGACATATTAAAACAATAACATAATGAAATGGATGATGATGACTGGAAGTAAAATAAACTCTGAGTTGAATAATGTTTATTCATGCCAGTAATTACGTGATTTTTTTCTGTTTGGACAAAGGCTGCTTTGTTATTTTCTAGTTGCTTTAATAAGCTAATTTATTTATTCATTTTATTTCTGAAATTATGTGAAAAATGTACGTGTATCACTAAACAACAGTGGAATTGAACTACATTTACATAAATGCTGTACAGCAGTGTAAGCGGGTATATATTTCTACTCCTCTTCTACACCTAAGAGGGAAATACTGTACTTTACACTACATTTATTTGAGATAGTTACTTTAGCATCAAAACACCTGATCAAACTATAAAATATTATGTTGTGATATAGAAACATCCAGCTATAAGTATATAAAGCATGTGTAACATTACAGTACCTTTTTACAATATTGATGATCCAGTAATATGATATAACACTGACATTTTGCTGATAATGCTTTTTAACTTTTACTTGTAATTTAATATTTCTCTTGTGACTGTCCTGTTCGGTGATGTTCAATAAAGTTTTTTGTTTGAAGTGTCATAGACGATCTTTGCTCCGTTTCAGACGGGTCATTTTCAGCGACACACGATCATCATTTCCGTGTTCACAGAAAGTCACTGGCGGCAACAGTAAAGTAAAACTACAGCTAATGTGGCTAACGCTTGTGTTTTAAAACAACGGTGTCGGCGCTGGGGTAGTTGGTAGGTAGCTGCGTAGCAAGGCCTCCGTGTTTGTTAGGCAGAAAAGTCAAAGCAGAGCCGGGTTCAACTTTCAGCTTTCCGGTTGTAGTTTCGTTAGCATGGACGCTAACGGGGCGACAGCTAGCATGGCCTCAGAGGAAAAGCACGTCCAGCAGCTGGAGGAGGAGGACCTGGACCTGGACCTGGAGCCGGCCTCAGCAAACATCACGGTGGAAGGTAATATCATGTCAGAAGTTAATGAAACGGATTTCTGTGTAAGCAGAAACTTGTCGCAGGGTTGAGTCGTGCATGTTTGTCTGATGCTCACATGTTTATGTATCTAGACGTCCCGCAAAGTGTCAGGACGACGCTGCTCTTTCAAACTACAACACCCATAATATGTGACATGAACCTGGAAGACAGTTTAATTTTCAAAATAAAAGCCCCCTGTGCTCACTATATGTTAACAGGCGGACACTTTTATTTATCTTTTCAAACCTTTCACAAGTGCTCCCACACTGTCACTGACACACTGTGTCAAGTCATGATAATAACAGTAACATGCCACATGTTGTGTCGATTATAAGTATATTAAACATGCGTAAACATTAACATAAACATGTTATTGTATTATTCTATAAGCAAGACGCACACTTTTGAATTTTCTAATTCAGTTTATTGTATATTTCACAGGAAAATGTAGTGCTTATAGTATTATAACATTGCCCCCCTTTAATCAAAATACTGTATATAGGTCAGTGCATTAACAATAACAATAATAATAATAATAATGTAATATCACATGTTCTTTAAACTTTAGCTTTAACTTTTTATCCCCAAAGTGAAGGGGGAACTGGCCTTGTCATATATACACATAAAACATTTAACAGATGTGTAAAGCATGTGTTAAAGCCTACGCAGTCGATGGTTAAATCACTACCCTCCTCACCAATATTATTAATTCAAGTCTAAAAAAAAAAAATCAAAAAAAGAAAATAATTTCTTACCCTGCTATACTTGAATCTCCATCCAGACAAAATATGAGATCAGTCAAGCAGTGACATTATGATCTTACTGATCTGTTTTTTGTCACAAAAAACTACAATACCCATGCGCCTTGAAATCATTGTTGGTCTCATATAATCAGTTGTTGTCGTCCCCTCTTGTTTCCTGGTTTTGTCCTTTCCTCGTTTCCTTTCCCAGACCTGCTGCAGAGGGTGCAGGCTGTGCAGACGGACAAGACAACAGAAGAGTTGGGTGTCAACACAGACTCCAACTGGGAGAGTAAAGTGGCGGCCATGTTGCAGTACAGCTCCAGCCTGACAGAGCTATATGACGTTCTGATGAGGAAGCAGGAGGGGCAGGAGGTGTCACACGAGAAAGGCAAACAACAACTGCAGAAGAAGAAGGAAGAGGCCACCCGCCACCACCAGGTGAGATCAAGTCACACACACACACACACACACACACTCTGTTACTCGGCAGGACATGGTGTGGTGTGGTGTTGTAGTGCATTCCACCATCAGAGTGTTACTGTGTGTTTCAGGGTCTTCTGGACAAACTGGAGTCTCTGCGAGTTAAACTACAGCTGAACAACTCCAAGGCCACCAGGAAGAACTTCTTAGCCAAGAAACAGGAAATGATGTCAGAGAAAAACAGAGCAGAGGAGGAGAGGAACAGGTAAAAACCAAGAACACAGTGAAATAAATGAATGAAAAGACTGTATGTATAATTTAAACTCACACTTTACAAGGAAAGAAAGAGGACAATTGCAGAAAGAAAAAAATAATGTGCTGTTGAAAAAAGAAAAGGGGAAAAAAAAAACATTTCCTCCCTCCAGGCTGGCCAAAGAGCTCGAGGAGAGCTCGAAAAAGCTAACTGCTCTCACAGAGGAGCAGAGCGAGGAGCAGAGGAGGTGGCAGGAGGAGCTGGAGGAGCTGAGGCAGGAGATGGAGCGAGTGAGGAAGGCGCAGGAGGTCGAGCTGCTGGCCTTACAAGATGAGATCGTCGCTGTGGAAAAGCAGAGAGACGTCGCCATGGCTCGCATCGAGGCCTGGCTGAAAGAGGTACAGTCATCACAGACTACAAGTATTAGTTTTTAAGCCAAAATCATGTCATATAAAACCAGTGGTAGGACACCCTGCAGCCGCACTGACCTTGTTGTGGTTACCTGTCCCAGGTGGCACAGTACCTGCACACTCTCAGGGTGGAATGTCCGCAGCAGTATCCACAGGAGAGACAGAAGTGGGAGAAGACGGAAAGTTTGGTCCGGAGAAACCAGGTAGAGCTTCAGAGCCGTTTCCAGGAGGTTCTGCAGCAGCTCCAGCAGGGTCGCGAGTTAGAGTCCCTCCCGAGGATCAACGTACCGTCTCTGCCGCAGGTCCCGCAGGTAAGACCTGTCCATCAACTGTAAGGATTTCAGAGAGTGCAATTTCATATATTCTTTAAATTGAATTGAATGAAATGTTACCTGAACCAATTTTACTCATGTAAAGTTTATTTAACCAGGACAAAGAGGCGTCGAGATTCAAATTTTTCTAACCCCGAGCTTCAGTGGAAATCACAAAGTTTCCAAAAACATGTTACTTTTAACTGGGTTACACAGAAAAGACGTATTAAATATTTCCATTTTTATTAAATCGATAAACTGTGGAACAACACGGAATCTTTCACTCTAACATTGTTCTACAAAGAGGTGGCAAATGTGACGATATTTACCTCATACATTTCAATTGGCTGGAATATTACCATGTGATATGATATGATATGATAGCTTTCTTCTCTATGGCTGTAACTGTTATATCAAAGCAACACTGCACAGAAATTGGTACTTTTGCGATTCAGCGCCACCAGTTTTAGAGTATTTGTTATGAATCTCAAAGCAAAGATTTCACAGTCAAACATCTGTGCAAACATCAAGTGCAACAACCAGTGACAGTATAAAGAATGAACAGCGTATGTGTGACGTCACCCAAATGTTTCCGACGTGCTGTTTCGAAGCTCAGAATACGCCATCATGCTTTCCAGCTAATAAATGCATAACTTTAACTAACTTTAATATCATTTGAATGGGTGAGTTAAAAAAAAAATTCACACTCACCTATAGAGACAAAATAGTTTTTGTACCAGACTGTAAACATTTTATTTATTTCTGCTGTGAAGCTGGACACGTTAATACAGGCGCTTATTGAGGTTGAAACGTTCTGAGGCCTGTCTCAAGGAATTACAGTTTTTCGCAGTTCCACATAGACTTCATTTTCCAGCCACAGAGGTTGCCATTTGGTAACAACATGAGACATAGCAGTCAGCTAATACTACTTAATAGTCCAACAGCAAGAAGCCCAGGCCGGCGTCTGTCTTTCAGCCTCTTACAACAGAAGAAAGAGAGGCAGCAAATTGTTACATTTTATAACCTGAAACCAGGAAACGTTTGATTTAAAATGATTACAAAATTATTCATAATATACATTTTTTTCAGAAATATCAGCATTCAAGGTGTTCAACTTACTGTTTTTAACGTTAGCTCTTCTTGACTCCTACAGGCTGACCTGAAATTCAATCAGGTGATGCAGTCACTGGTCCGCCCTCAGTTCATGCCCCCTCCTGCTCCTCTAAGTCCAGTGAACCGACCCCTCCCTCCCCAGAGACATCCACACTTCTACCAGCAGTACCAGCCCCCTCACCATCCACAGTACCGTCACCGCTACCACCCCCCGCCACCCCCCCATCACTTCCAACCCCAACACCTACCTCCGCACCAATTACAGCCTCCCTTCCCACCCCAGCCTCAGTTCCAGTCCCACATCAGAGTACCACTGAGGGTGACTCCCCCACCCAGTCTCTCCCCGTCCCCTCCTGTTCAGCCAATACAACCTGTGGTTCCTTCCCCACCTCCCCCCGCTGCAGCCACCTCTGCCGGGAAACTAGACAAGGTCCTGGAGAAACTCGGGACTCGGTTCCCTCAGTGCAACAGGGCTCAGCTGACGTCACTGCTCCAGCAGGTAAAGAGCTCCCGCGGTACACTCGCTGGCATGTCCATGGAGGAGGTCATCGAGCAGGTCGGGTTCAAGCTAGTGCAGAACGAGAGGTCAGCCCCGGGGCCCATCAGTCGCCCCACGCCCCCTGGCCCCATCCAGAGGCCGACACCTCCCATGCAGAGAGCAGCAGCAAGTGGAGGTCAGGGTGTCATGGCACGAAAACTCTGCCTGATGTGTCAGAACCACGTGGATCCAGAGAGCCGCCACCCACTGAGCTGCTCCCACACCATCCACAAAGACTGCATCAGAGTGTGGCTGCAGTCCAGCAAGAACAACTCCTGTCCCTTCTGCCCGGGGAAGTGACGGAGAAACCAAGGTGGTTAAACTTCAACTGTGACTCAGAGCCATTCTACAAAGTATTATTATTGTTGTTATTATTTTTATATTCAACACTGTGTCAGTTCACAGCAGATCTGTATATTCAATAGCTGTTTTGTAAATTACAACCTACAATAAAGATCATTAAAAAAATAAAGTAGTGACTTGTTGAGACTGGTGAAGAAAACAGATGTGCATATATAATTATATTACAGCTCTGGCCAAACGAGGAGACGGACTCATTCTGGAGCCAGCCTCAAGTGGCTGTTTGAGGAACTGCAGGTTTTGGCACTTAAGGGTAGTCAGCTTCATTTCACAGCAACGGAGGTTGCCGTTTGTTTCACGCCTATATTTGACACGCTAAACATTCATTGCATGTTGCATAACATTTACTATGATAATATGCTAATAGCATTTAATATGCTCCTGTTGGGCATTAGAGTATTTACGAGAGTAGCAGGGTAACATCTTTGCTAAGATTTAGTATTTTTGCACAATGTTCTAATGCTAGCATGAACATGTTACAATAAGCAACAAAAAAAATGACTGACCGTGACACACTGATGTTTCTTTGACAAGTATACATACAATTCGCACAGTAGTCTTACATACATGCACATGTGGTGTCAGTATTGTACATTATGTTATGGATTTTATATACTTGGAAACGTATCTAAGAGAAGTGAGTGTAATGTCAGATAACTGCTTCTTCTTGTATTAGGGTGTCGATGGATTTGCCCAAGTTTACAAGTAGAAACTCTGACTTTGAGTGCTTTCATGAGATTAATATCAGTCTTGTCATTTTATTCTTGTAATAAAGGAATAAATATATTTTCCTGAATCTATCTAATCTTTATGGAACTATTCCTTTAATGAGAAGTGTGACTGTATTAACTGTAAACATTGGAAACCAGGAGGTTTCTTACAGAAATATGATCAATTATACATATAAAATGAAAAAAAGGCATATAAAGGTAAAGTTTCAATAATAGACTGAAACAAGGAGCTGTTTTTTTGTTCTGATGAGCTAAATTTAGTCCACGCTGCCCACTGTATATACTTCACTATAAACACACACACACACAACACACACACACACACGCAATGGAGTCACACATAGAAACATTCAGACAAGAGATCAGCCCATAAACACTCCAAGAAACAACCTATTGCCTTTTAAAGACCCCCCCCCCCTCCAAAACAAACACACTCACACTCTCACATTCTCTCTCCCTGTGGACATCCCAGTCAGCCTTAATGGGAGCGCTGGGTGGTCGATGGGTGAGGTTAAAGGAGCCGTCGCTTCCCAATAAATATCAGAACACACACATAGTGCGGAGTGCTGAAAATATGTCTATCTACAGTTCTGGGTATGTGTGTGAAATAATGACAGTGTGTGTGTGTGTGTGTGTGTGTGTGTGTGTGTGTGTGTGTGTGTGTGTGTGTGTGTGTGTGTTTGTGGACTGCTTCCTGTTTACTGTCTAAATGTCCATCTTTCCTCTAACAAACTCTCCCTCTTTCCCCCCCTCTCTCTCTCTCTCTCTCTCTCTCTCTCTCTCTCTCTCTCTCTCTCTCTCTCTCTCTCTCTCTCTCTCTCTCTCTCTCTCTCTCTCTCTCTGTATAAAGGTTAGTCTCTCGGCTGGCTCTGACTGATTTTACAGGCAACAGTGCCAATAAAAGCGGCTCGTCTTCCAGTAAAGCTGCTGTAATGAATGAAGAACGCTGCAGAAAATAAAGACAATATGCTGCTGAGGGTGGAGAGGTTGTTGAATCAAAAAGACTGTGAGGCTCTGCAGGAGGATTCAGTCCTGTGAGGGGAGTTTTTTTTTTTTTCTTAAAGTGTTGGTTTTAAAGGTTGTTTATTGTATAAGGCCTCAGTATCGGATTGGGCTTGGTTATTTTTAATTGTAGATAATTAAAGGATACTAATAGATGATAATGATTGGGTCTCAAACTTGGCTGTATGAATGTAGGTCTGGAAAATGTCAACTCAGTGTTCAAGTGCAATGACTTCCCATCATCTGGAATCATCAGGAGCCAGAGAAAATTATAAAATATGTTTCTACTTCTCGCTATATAGTAAGTGGTAGTTGTATTTAATATTAATTTCTTGGCTTACAAACACACATACATGAGAGTGATCATGGAACAGAACATGGAAAGAGGGCCACAGATCGTGGCAATTTTATTTAAAGTGCATGAGGTTGCATCGCACACATACTGTATGTGCTCTAACATCACTTAATGTGTTCTCCTTTGAGAAAAAATCTAAAACCAAAAGGGAGAAATTTTATAATTTTCTTTCATAGTGATGCCCCCCTTTAGTATTATTTGGACAGACTATGTAGATGGACCTTATTTACAGCCAATCAAATCTTGAACACTGTAACAGTAACATCAGTGGTCTATCATAGGTGGAACACACCACACCAGACTGAGCCACCATGACCATGTGGCTGAACTGTACTCTGCTAACCATGGCTTTAGAGATAGCTACTGGTAAGTGTATTTCTGAACTTTGGACAGTCAACGTCTCTCAATTTGTAACAGAAATAATCGCAATAAAGAGATTTTTTAAATGTTGGAATCACGTCTTAACAGAATCAAACTGTTTCTGTCTGTTAAAACAGTTTTTATTTCATCTCTGCAGCTTCTTAAAGAGTATCTCTGTGGAACACAGACAAACACTTTCCAACGTGTTGAACTATTCCTTTACAGCGGGGGTTCAAACAATCACAGGTGTTAAAGTCAACCGAAGGATGAGATTATATTATGATCATGTAAACCACCTTTTACCCCAACACTGAATGACTGACCTGCTAACTAAAGCAGTGACATTAGTAGGAGAGTGAAATAAAGACAAGTTTACCACAAATAAATTCCCCTCTTCTTCTCTGTTTGAAAGCTCTTTTATAGAGTTTAGAGTTTAAACTATATATCTCCAGAGGTTCCTGTTAAAGATGGTCTGTATTGCTTTAAAACTACTTTTATCTCCTCTGCAGGCTGACTGTAGTGTTTTTTTTTGTTTGTTTGTTTTTTTGGTGTTATAGATCCAATGGGAAGCGTCTCCAGGGTTCAGGGGTATTAGTGATGGTCTGCTGTGTCTCCAGTGGATCCTGTGACAGCTCTAATATCGGTGTGATTTACAGACCACTGGACAAACAAGCATCATTACCGCAGCCTGTAAACGTGGGCCCGACTGACTGCTCCCAAAGTGGGGTCTGGGGACCCTCAGGGGCCCCTAAGAGGCTCTCGTGGGACCCCTCAGCAAAATGAGAGAGTTTTATTTGACTATTATTTCATTCAGGAGGCGATAACGGACTGAGCGAGAATGAGCGATCAGAGGTTTGAGTCTCTGCTGTCGTCTCCTCACAAAACAATAAGTGACAGACAAAATCCTCTCTACTCCCAAAGTTTTATGACATTAGGATCCATACTCTGATGCATGGTGTCTAGTTAAAGGAAAACTCCACCATAAAACACCAAAGGTGTTGTTAAAAAAGCTATTGGTGGTTTGGTGTATTTGGTCTATGTTCACTGCAAAAAAAAAGAAAAAGTCTCATTAGGGTGATTTTTTTTTTTTTTTGGTCTGTAATTGAGTAAAAAAGAAGTGCACGTTTTTCAGTGCAGTCACATTAATTCAATCTGTTTCCATGAACTTAATTAACTTGATTCCAGTACAATGAATATAGTACTGAAATAGTACTCTAGACTTTATGTACTTTAAATGTCTACTGAGCTCAAACATCAAGTGAATTTGAGTTTGGCAAACTTTGTATCGTGTTGAAAGCTGATTTTCATTTTTCATTAGTCTAAAATTAAAAGGAGATTTTGAATAGCTCATCCAACGCTCAGCCAAAAGAAGAAAACATGAAAATAACTGATACTCAAAGAGGCTGGTTGACAGACTTAAACAGTGTCATGTCTCCATTCAGCCAGCCATTCTCCCCTGATGTAGAAATGTAAACAATGTTTTCTGTTGTTCTTTCAGGTCTGTGTAAAGAGAGAAAAGCAGCAGTTTATTAAAGAGCATCTTTGCTGAAAATCTCCTGCCACCACATAAACAACAACTTCTAGGAAATTAAGGGGGAACACAATCAATTATCTCTTTGAGTTTAACACTTGTGTATTTCTGACATTTTACAGAACATCATCAACGGCCGGTTTCGTCTCCAGGGTGACACTCAGAAGCAAACTGAGCCCGCTGTCAATTACAGAGGCAAATTAAAATAAGACAGCAGTTTACTGCAGGTTATTCATGATGTGTGCTCTGTGTGTGTTTGTCCTCTGGGGACAAACAGTCTGAAGGCCAAACAAACACTTTAACAAGGTACTGCTGCTGTTTTCATGCTCAGAATCAACAAAATCGACTGGGTGACAGAGGAGCTAAATGCCAAACGGCAGCTAAAGAGCAAAACTGCTGCTGCTGCTGCTGGAGACCCAGTTGTTTCTACAACAGGTTAAAAACTGCAATGCTGCCCCCCACTGACCCTGCACAGGATCTACAGACCAGCAGACAAACCTCACTAACTGCAAATTAATCGAATATAATAATGAATATATATTTAAATCCCTTTAAAAACATGGTTTAAAATGAGAACTTTATTGTAACTGAATTTTCTCTAGATTTCTTTTATCCTGTGTATTTGCTTTACCTCGTCCTAGTCCAGTTAATGTCTTGATTTGATTTAATAATTGATTTTAATTTGCTGCTTGTGTGTAACACTGTAACCTGGGTATTAAACTGTGTATATTATTGTTATGGAGAAATAAATATTCTATTCTATTATAAGTTATTTGTTAGCAAAACAACAACAGCAAAACAAAACAAAACAAATATGAATAAAGCAATTAAAAGTAGGGTTTAGTGAGTCTCTGGAGAATACAAATAAACAAGATGAACAAATTTGTAAAAAAAAAATGTTATTACTATGTTAAAAACTAATAATGAAATGCATTAGAAAAACATGTCTATGTTCATTCAACAATAATTATATTTTCGCTTATCCTGCCTTTATTTATACTTTTTGTATACACTAACAACGATGAGGTTTGTAAAGAAAGAAATCTTTAAAACTGTAAAGTTTGATTAAACATGGTACCTGGTGATATATTGATCACATGATAGATCAATATGTTGTAAAAACACATTGTATGGTAGCAGCCTCTGAATGAAGATAACGTTTGGTGGATAAAGCAGAAGAAGAGTCGTGCAGAATATGTTTTTTTTAATAGACTTGTTTACTCTGGTCTTACTCTGGTGTGCACAAACATTATTTTTTCATTTCATTTTGATCATCTGTTTTGTGTTTTGTTTTTTTCTTTTAATATCAAAGCTAGGTTTTCTTTCTCTCTTTTTTTTGGTCCAGAAAACAAATTATGTTTAAAATGTGCTTGTCATGTTTGCGGATTAATGTCTAGAAATGAATGTAGCTGTTATGGAAGATGTGCTTTCGAGATTCAGCAAAAGCTGAAGGTCAAGATAAAGAACAGTACAGATGTATATCGTGCAGGTGCACTAGAGTAAAACTCTGAAAGGATAGTGTAAAATTTCTGAATGTTTCTGTCATACTGATGATTAACATTTTTTTTCTTTCTTTCAGTTCACTGAGCTTCATCAGTTTCCAGTGTAATAACTACAACAGATGGTAATTTTCAGCTTTGACTCCTCTTCCAGTATGTCTCTGAGTATTGATGTTATCTGTTCAGCTGCCAATATTACTGCTGAATTATAAATACTGTGTTCAGAATATAAACACCGAACTTCACTAACAGGCTGAATTGTCAGATTAGAACTGAATGCGGCATTATAGAAACGGTTAATAATGATAAATGATTGTGCAGTCACTTTCTTCTCCTAGATATTAACTGAAATGATTTTTGAAACATAAAACACAGACACGATAAAAGCAACTAAAATACAAAAACGAATGTTGTCACAGACTTAAAGGCACAACCTGTGATCCAAATATAAACAAGTAGAGTCTGAACACCAGGAACCAACCAACTATAAGTAATTAACACATTTGTTTGTATAATAAATATCTGTGAATGCAGCATGCATATATTATTTTCCGTTATATACCATCAGCTCACAAACACACAAAATGTTTCATTATATGTTAATATACCAGCAATTACTGGTTAAAAATGACTGCTTTCTGGTGCCTTTAAGCAGCTTTCAGTTTCTGATCTTAAATTAAAGCAGTTTAAAAGCATTTTTTATCTTCATTTGTGTCCAATAATTTAAACAAAGAGCTGTTTTAATTCTTTAAATGTAATTCAAACGGTCCAGTGTGTCAGATTTAGGGGGCTATGTTCACTGAATATGACAAAAATCTATAATAATTCTGTTTTGATTTGTATATAATAACATGAAAATAAGAATTATTTTGTTTATGTTGCCTTAAAATAAGCCGCCATGTTTCTACAGTAGTTCAAAATGGACAAACTAAACACTAGCTCTAGATAGGGTGTTTCAGTCATAGGGATGTGCAATGAGCAACTACGCCACTAGATGCCACTAAATCACACACTGAAACAGCACTGTAATTGCTAGTAACACTAGTAATAATAGTAGTAACACAATTTCTCAGCTTGATTTTTGTTGTTAATGTTATATGTTGATGATGTGAGTAGTCAGTCATGACCTATAGTTAAACTGTGAGCTGAGATAATTCAAATTTATTATTTCGGTCTTGTTTTTGTAGTTTTCATTATCATTTCTATCTGTTTATACATTATTGTCACCAAGTTTTTACCAGTGATCTGGAAACATAGAGATGTCACTAAAAAGGAGTTGGGTGGTACTTACAGTAGTTACATTCCATCACTGCTCCAGCTGTTCCCACATTGCAGCTATTAATCTGGTGATTCCAATTTTATTATTACAGACAGATGTGATGGAGGACACTATGAAAATGAGACTCAAGTTATAATAAACATAAATTATCCAGATATTTTTTTTTTTAGAAATGCCCTGCTCACACTCAAGTTTAGCAGCTTCAGAGCTGCTCATTCATTGTCTGGACTTATTCAGATCTGGGTTGTGCTGCATTAAGCTAAGGTCAGATTCAGGATTTGTTATATTTAACTGTCATCACACATCAGTGTGTGTCATGTGTTTCTAGTGGCAAGAGGGGAAGAGATAAATCCATGGTAGAGATAGAAGGTTCTGGCACTGTCTAGTTCCTACAGCACCTCTTCATATTCAGTTCTTCTTCTTCATACAGGATGGAAAGTACATTGGTAACATAACGTTGGTTCAGCACACTGATCAAAGGTCCATTGTTGTAAATCAGGAAGCCCTACACAACAGTGATGTTCACAAGTCATTTTTTCCAAGTCCAAGTCAAGTCTCAAGTCTCTGTAGTCAAGTCCAAGTCAAGTCCAAGTCTTTGACGGCAATGCCAAGTCAAGTCTGAAGTCAAGTCTCAAGTCTTTTGTCCCAAATCAAGTCTCAAATGACCGAAATAAACGTTATCATTATGGTACCATGTAAGGAAAGCACTATATAAATGCAGTCCATTTACAATAACCTATTAATTATTATTATTAATTATTATTATTATTATATCAAAATGCAATATCAAAATGGGTCAGAGCATGTTCACTTAGCATCATATCACTTGGGGACTAGAATGTGGACACTTCCTTTATTTAATGCTATGATCTGTCTGTGTCGCTTTGTCAGTGCCCAACACAGTTACTTTTTCCACATTAATGAAATCTGCTAAAGCTCAGCTTCCCAGGGATATCAAACATTTGAAGAAGGTCAAAGTATGTGTGAACAGGAGCCTTGTTAAGAGGTAGGCTACTGTGCAATTCCAAACGAAACCTTAAAATAGTAGGCACACATAATTAGGGCTATTCTAATGTGAAGAAACATCCTGAAAGCTTTGTTCAAACAAAGTTTTTTTAATGGTTATTGTTAGTTAGCATTTGATATTGATTAGTGTATTTTTTTTTTGGAATTTAACCAACCATGGCCAACCAAAGCCAACAAGATGACTCAGCTCCTTGAACTTGAACAGCAGCAAATAAAGAGGCTACTGTAGTGTGTCTAAATTGAACCTACAACAAAAAATCTTTGGCAACAAATATGACCATGTCCTGGTAGTAATATGCTTAAATTCAGCGGGTTGTCTCGTCTGATCTGAGGTCGTAGTCGAAAGGGGCTTCTCCGGAGAGAAGAGCGTGGCTCTCGCCATGGAGGGAAATATTCTGGCTGCCTCCGGTTTTCATTGTCAAATATGACCTTGCAAACCTTTCTACTTATAATGAAATTAAAAAATATTCACAAGTCACACACGAGTCACAACAGACAAGTCCAAGTCAAGTCTCGAGTCATTGGGAGCAAGTCTAAGTCAAGTCGGAAGTCTCTGTTTGCGCGACGTAAGTCCGACTCGAGTCCAAGTCGCTAACTCGAGTCCCCATCACTGTCATCCTTATTGTGTAGTACACAATAAGGATGAGAGTTTCCTCCGCCTCCTTACAGTCAGGCTTTGGGACAGTCTCACTAACCAGGGTATCATGAGGCTTCTCAAACCTCATTGGGTTCTCCCGCCATGCATAGATCATACTCATCATGGCGTCCATGTCCAGAGCAGTAATAACATCCCAATGCTTACAGCTATCTTCACCAACTTGAAACTAATCTTTTTTCTTGAAGAAGTCAAGAGTTGGGAAAGTTCTTGATCAATCTTGGATGGTTTTCCCTCTGTTGGTTACAATTAATATGCCGACAAGGTACTTAATGTTTTTGGATGGTCGAAGTTGGGGGGGAAAAAAAAGTTGCACATGTCAATAAACCGCTTCAGGATTACATTGATCAGACAGGATGAAGCAACTACTTGAAGTTAAGTAGAGATTTAATAGTAGCCTCTACAACCTGATAACACCCACAATACCATTCTCTGAGGAACTGTGGAGACGATGTAGATGTTTGCAGACAATTCAAGCTGCGGCCTATCAAATGACTAATCTTTAATAAATGACATAATGCAAAAATGCAATTTCTCTTGCCATAAATTCTATTTCAACTCCTTGGCCATTCTGACTGGATGTTCTACGAAAGGTCAACAAGATTTATACTGTGATATCAACAGGTTCGTCCTGAGACCAGGAAAGAGTTTGGCTCTCTGTAGGAAGACAAACTGAAAGAGCTGTTTCTTAAGATGTGAGAACACTGTTGTCTTCTTTGTTGAGGCCAAAATGCAAATGCTGTTTGATCTGCATGGAAATCATGCCCCGTGTCCGTCTGAAGGCCTCCGTGGAAGACAAATGGTGTTTATCAGCCAGTCTAGAATCAGGGGCGGCAGTTTGAGCAGGACGCCATCTAATTACTTTTTTTCTTAAAGGTTGTATTTATTAGTATCCATCATCGCTGTTGTTACATCAATTAATGATGTTGACGGGTTGAGGAATTGTCACCCTTAGCCTCCTCTTCCCCGCCCTCACTTCCTCACCCCCCCCTCTACATCCTTCACAGGCAGAAGAACCTCCTCTCCTCTCTTTGGCATTAAAGGCCTGTCATCCCAGCATGCCGCGGGGCCCCCGGCCCCAGCCCAGCGGTGTCAATTAAATTTGATTGACTGAGTAAAAGAAGCACACAAATAAGCCAAAACAACAGACACAAAAATCTATACATGACTCCTCCACCCCCCTACCCAGCCCCTCCGCCCCGGCTGTCAAATCAAGCGCTTGTCTCGTCCGTTTTCGTGGCGTGTGCCGTGGACATCCGCCGTGAGACAACTGCTTCTGTGTGTGTGTGTGTGTTTGAGCATCAGTGCCGGCCAAATGCAGCATTCGTCCCAACTGCCCCGCCTGCCTCACCAGCCCCTTTACCCCCACCCCACCAAACACCCCCTCCATCCACATGAAGCAAACCAATTAACGGCTCTAGAGCCTCGTCCATGCTGCAGAGCAGAGGCCCCTGGGTATCGACTCAAACTGTTGTCCAATAAATGAGGTCTAATTTATCAGTTTAACTTCACCCCTACCCCCCTTGAAAGAAAAGAAGGAGAGAGAAGGAGAGCGGGTGGGAAAAAAGAAAACTAATAGCTCTTGTTTTTTTGTTACATGAACTGGCGAGAAGTATTCGGAAAATCCTGATAAATCCTGCATTCTTCACATTTCATATCCTCGTATCTCTGTGTTGTTTTGCTAATTGTGTGCTACCAAGCTCATGTTTCATATTGCAGTCATGATTGAGGGACGCTATTAGAGCAAACCCCATTAGGCTCCATGGGGAAGCAGTCGACCCTGCGTGGGAACCATCAAAGGCCAATTTGCTACCCAAACACCATAAATCCTGCCCCGTTAAGTGACTGTTTTTGATGCCACTGAGGCACACAGAAATAAATATACGCTTTGTTATGTATTGTCCATTAAATTACCAGAGAGCACAATTCACACATGACATCAATCTCGATCAGCAGTAGTCAAAAGTGGGGTCCAGGGACCAGCAGAGGACCTCTGACAGTGTTGGAGAAGACCTCACTGAAAGTAAAGACAGCCTCAGTCATTATTAAAAGAGCTTGAAGTTTGCCAAACTTGTCTTCAAACTTAAATCAATCAAGTATCTCATATGCGACGTTTTTGGTTATTGCTCAGTTTTTGTTTAGGATTTAACTCCTGCCTGACGATCAACCAACACTGACATCGCATCTGTTTTTTCATGGCTTTGCTTTGTCATCTGTTGGTCTTGTGTCATGCTGCTCGGATGGCGACAATATGGCATCGGACTCGTTCAATGAGGTATGCTTTGCTTGTCAACTCAACTAGTCAAATTTTAAATATGTATAGCAATAGCCATGTTTACAACCAAATTTTAACCTAATATTCAGAAAATCTGTAAAAAAAATAAATAAAGCATAGCGTGAGCTCTAAAACTAAGCAGCTTTTAGCTTTTGGGAGGTTTGACTGAAACATCAGTTAAGGAGAGAAAACATACAAAAACAATCAAATGGTGGTTCCAAGGGAGAGTCTGGACACATAGTTACTGTGATGCATTAGGTGGTGTGGTATAGTCGGGACTTACGTGTAGGAATACAGATGTTCTATGCTTAGTGCCCAAAAAAAAAAGGTAAAATATTCTTAATACAGCTTACACTTATTAAGCTATAAAATACAGATTTTTGTAGGCCTTTTTATGTGGCAAAACATGTTTTTCTGCTGCCATCCACTGCATTCACGGTTTTCTTTTCTTTTTTCTGTTATGTTATCAAAAATAAAGTCACAACGTAAAAAGGATCTATGGATGATCCAGAATAGTATGTGTAAGTTCAAACATTTTTAAAATATTGCCCTGATCATGAAGCTATTCAACATTTTAAAACATTTTAATACACAACAGTTAAAAAATAGGAGAGAAGAAGCATTTATTTGCTCAAAGTAACATTTTATTTTAGTTTGTCTTCACAACAGCTTCAATAACAGAAGGACAGAAGCCGTCTGTCTCTGTACATGCTGGTTAGTACAAAAAAGAAAAAAAACTAAATTCAGTTCAGACATCAAGATTGACTGATAGTGCATCTCTTTCATTCATTTTTTTTTTTGCATTGAGAGTAAACATCGAGTCGATGCAGCAACACTGTCCATCTGAAGAGTTCATTAA
This sequence comes from Collichthys lucidus, assembly GCA_004119915.2. Taxonomy (NCBI): domain Eukaryota; kingdom Metazoa; phylum Chordata; class Actinopteri; family Sciaenidae; genus Collichthys; species Collichthys lucidus. The sequence goes on along the minus strand of CM014088.1, from coordinate 13,307,814 downwards.
AAATACAACAAACAGGTCAAACAGGTAGAGTTCAGTCTTCTCTATAGATGCCCCGTTAACAAAGCTCCATTCATCCTGAAGGAGTGGTTACAATGAAGACACTTCAAATAAAATAAATTGCATTTCAGAAAATCATTCACAGATAGAAAACTGAGCAAGTAATATTTTGGGACGATAGAGACAGAAATCTTCCTGGTTACTCCAGCGAACAGAGCTGAAAAACCCCTTCAAGACATTTGACTACTTTATTTTATGAGTCTGTTGTAATAATGGTGTCTCTAATTACCTTATTCATTCAACTGAATAAACATTTAGAAGATGTTGGTTTCCAGACAAATTTCCTTAAAAGAAAAGCTTAATTTATTCATATCAATTATAATTGGGATATTATTATTCAAATATGTTTAAAAAAATATGATTAGGAAAAAAACATAGTTATTTCTTCAAAGGAAAGAGGAAAGAGAAAAAATGGAATTACAGATCCATAAAATAAAGTGTTACCAACTCTGCAGCTCTGTTTGTACCAATCCATGACTGGGAGTGAAGTGGACCATGCCCGCCACTCAGCTCTTAGCATTAAATCTATAATCAGAAGAGAAGATTGATTCCAGTTTCATCTCTATGCATCCAGTTCAGAGATACACTATGTGATGAAAAGTATGTGGACATGTTGGACAACTATTCATGTGTTATTCTTGTCACCTTCACCATGTGATCACACAGAACCAGTTGTGTCCAATGGCCCATGTACAAAGCCAGTTCCATTAAGAAATGTTTTTCCCAGTTGTACGTGGAAGAGCTTGACTGACCTCAACCTCATCCAACACCATCAGGACGAACGGAAACACATCATCACCAGCATCAGTGTGTGTATCAAATGGTGTCTCTCTACTGGCACAAAGAGATGAAACTGCTGAGCAACTTCTCATCCAACTCTGCTGAAGACATTTAAAATGTTGGACTGTTCCTTTAACTGGTCTTAAACAGCAGACTGGATGCAGGTAAATTCTCCCAGGCCACTGCCCCAAAAACACCCACCATCATCATCTGTAGACTCAAGAACAACAACAGCCCAAAGTGTGTGTAAAACTAAAAAAAACATTATGGTAAACCAGATGAGTGAACTGCACAGCAGAATCTCTCTGATCCAAACTGTAGATGTACAAACATACAGGAGTGTGAAAGCAAAACTCGACAGACTTATGTCCAACAATGATCAGTTTGGATTAGAAAAATTCTGCTGTATCAAAACCAAGCACAGTATTTGTATTAACATAAACATGCATCAAAAACATAACAGATGTGATCCAGTTTCTCCCAAAGCTGCAAATTAGAGAGCTGAAGCTGTAACCTGTGTTTCTGTTAGGGGTGTTTTCACACCGCTGACACTCAATAAAACCAAAATGGCAAGCAGAAGAAGTTTTGCTTCGTTAGTGGCAAGGCTAAAAGGAACGATATGAGGAATACTATGAGTCTTTGTGCTAAGCTTATATATGTCACAGAGGTGGGAACTGAACACAGACATGAATCACATGCTATAAATGAAACTTATTTTCCAAAAGAAAAGATTGAGAGTTTTCTTTTGAGGATAAGTCAGTCCAACTAACACTTGACTGACAACTTCTGGCCAGATTTCAACGACATTAGATGTGGATAGTCCTGCTGAATCCCATCCCCAGTAATTTTAGTGAACCAATTGACCCTCCCTCTAGCACCAGCACCACCCTCAGGAAAAAAAATCATTACATTTTCCCAAAATACTGCAAGAATCTTAAGTTATACTATGTTTTGTCTGCCCAACCATGGTAAATTGTGAGGTGTAATGACCACTGCAGCCTCTTGGGGCCACTATTGACACTTTCATGTCTGTATTCAGCATTGAAATTACAGATGACATCAGTGTTGTGCGATTATTGCTGTAACTACCAGGCTACAGAGATGTAAATATTTGGTAAAGGTAAGAGGTGGAGACAGGCCAGTCAAGGGTCTCCCCTTACATCTATGTTTTGGTCAAATTAAACGTCAATCAAATGCATGAAGAGACCTGTAGACATGCCATAAGGCACAGCAAACAGCCATAAAAATGTTCTGCTATAAATGCTTTTGTTGTTTATGCTATATTTTAATAAATACATCAATTTCCACTACCACTGCCATAATGACATTCACACACTGGATCAGAGCATCAGAGAACAGCCTTCATCTTCTAGTTTCAAGCTTTGAGACAGTTTGTCAATGTTCACAATCTTCTGTAGAAAATCTCTGGAATGACAAGTTTTTATTTCCGTTTCAACTTCTTATCTTTCTAAAAAAGTTCATATGATCGTTTGTCAGCCGCTGTAGAAGGTGCATCCTTAAACCTCCCCGTCTCAAACACATCAAACAACTATAATCTACTTCATGCCAAAAATACTGCATAGATAATAACCATGGGAATAAAAAAAAAAAAAGGTGTGGAATATGATGAACAAAATTTTTTTAAATACTACTATATATACAGTGGTTTTCAAACTATTTGTTGTGCTGGTGCACGTTAACCACGTGCATGATTATAACCACATTAAAAAAAAAATTCAAATCATATAACTGTGTGCATAAACATAAATACTAATATTCATCTTTAGTGTAGTTCAGAGTACAGTAACAGAGTAGCAGAGAAACAGAAACCTTTAATCTCTGTGATTAAGTTCTGACACTTTTGTTTTGGTTTGTTTGAGCAGACCAATGAAAGTTAACTAAATGTGACAAAACTAAAAATGTATGATAAGTTGCCAATTAACACACACATGCACACACATACACACAAAACTTCCGTCGGTTTGTCAATAAAAAACACTTCAGTTTCAGTCAACACAAAGGTTCTTCTCATTCACTTTGCAGTGATTGCCGTCTCTGAAAAACTGCATCAGATACATTTTATACAGACTAACAGAGCTAAGACGGTTTCTGTTTTTGTCTTTCAGTCCTTGAACTGTATAAAAATAATAATAAAAAACACACAGGAAGTCAAACGTTTGAGGCAAAGAACATGAGAAACTACATGTTAGCCAGTATAAAAACTTCAGTAGAACTAACAGAAGAGAGAACGCTGTTGTTGTCATTCAAATTAATTTACAAAAATATTTATTATGTGTCAAAGTTCAAACTTGACCTTGGGAGTCGCAGTTTGACAAAATAATCTTAACACTGGGTTTACTAGCGTTTTTTGGAGCTGACATACTAAACCTACTATACTAAAAGATACTGTTTAAGGTTCCAGAAAAAAAAGGTTGACATTGAGTGAGATCATATTTTACTGACTAATTAAGTATATAAACAAGTATGTTTGTGATGGTAATGCCAACTTGGTATTGTAGGTAAGAGGACAGATGTTGGCTCTTCTTACGCACAGTCAAACAAACGCTGCGTGCTTTTATGCTCTGCAGTCTCAGAGCCACTTTTGCTATTTGACTTTGAATAAACAAGTTCAAGTTTCCTTCATTAAAAGGGGACAAACTGGCAGAATACCAGGTCAAAAACACTCTGTCCAATAAACAAACTGTTTGTTTACAAGACCTGGTCTGTTTGTAATCAACTAATGTGACTGTAGCCAAAGCAAACGCAAAAATTAAGCAAAGTTAGCTTTTCCACCTCTGTGGTTTGGCTCAAATATACAAACTGTGGCTGTCGATATACAGTACATATGTCGATAGAACTTTAGTCTGATGTTCAAATGATCCAATCACACTCTTGATTTGTTCACTTGAAGTCCAATTTTTATTAAGCATCAAATTGAGCCGTTACTGCTGTGAATTGGCTGATGTGTTGTTTCTCAGCCTTTGAAAAACCCTTCACACCCTTGGCTGGGTTTGCTCTCTTTACTTGACTTCTGGCATAGTTACTCCATCAGTGCAAGATGAAATGCCATGTTATCCTAGAACATGTATTACATAATCATAATCACATAATTTGGTACTACATTTACCATGATACTTGGTGCTTTGCAAGCTTTGCAATATAATGTAGCAATGGAGTCAGTAACTTGGTATACATCTGAATACATTTTAAATATATTTTGATATGATTTCAAAGTGGATTTATGGATGGTTTATCCTCAGAGATCATGGCTACCATTGGAAAAGTAGGTTTTGCTCATGTCACGTCATGTATGTGCATTAGGTTTTAAGATATTCATGAAAGTGAGTGTGTGTCATTCAATGGCTATGAATTTCTCATGTTCACTGCCTCTTGCCATTTGCTCTTTGTAGTGGTCTGTTCGTTATGTGCTCTCTGCCTTTCAGTAGGCACTGGTTGGTTAAACGTTACTGGTTTTGCTCTTGCCCTTGGCTCCTCCTCCTGGACTGCCTTTATTCTCTGACTTCCTGCCAGGAGAGCTCTGACAGGTGGACAGTTTAACAGCAGAGCCTGACTGACCACCACTGTTGTTGTTGTTGTTATGGTTTGTGTTTCCACTTAGTGTCTCCATGATGGAGCGAAATGCCCCAAACGGCCGCTTGCTTTCAGAGCTTCCTGTTGGAGTCCTCTCCTTCCCATGGTGCCCTTTGGTCTGCTCTGCCTCCTGATTGGTGCTCTTGTGGACCTGTTCGTCAAAGGTGACCCTCAGTTTGAGGTTCTGAGACGTCTTCCTACGAGATGAGGGTGACTTCAGGGCACTCTTGGGGCTGGTGGCAATTTTCTGCCCATTAGTGGCATCATGGAAGTCGGCAGAAGCATCTGGTGTTTTACCGTCTGTGGCCTCAGGGTCGCTGGAGGTGGGGGATGGATTGTAACCAATGCTGTCCACCGACTTTGACCCGCTGACAGAAAATGCCAGCTTCTTCTCAGCTATGGAAGATGAGGAGGAAGAAGGGGGAAGGTGCTTCCTCATCACCAGATTAAGGTGGTTTGACACTGGCTCCTCCTCTGTAATTGGCAGGTGGGACGGCCTATCAGGCCGCAGTGTATTTGAAGCCGAAGCTCCTTGATTTTTACCCTCCTCTGGTGGATAACCATCCGTATCTGATTCACTCAGAGATCGTTGCATGATCTGTTTGAGTCTTGCTAGTTTGAGCTCTCTCCTCTCCACAAGCCCCGTCCTACGGGGCCCAGAAGCCCCAGGGCCACAAGGGCCCTCTCTGGCAAGGCCACTTGCCGGAGGCAGCCTCTCCCTGGGACACATTGTGTCCGACATGTCCTTCCCCAGCAGCTGCCGCAGCACGGAGTCTGGACCCACCCCTCCCTGACGAACCAACCATTGACCGTCACCTGGAGTCCCCTCTGCTGTCAGCATCATCTCTGGCCACGCCTCCACGGAGGGCTGATGCGAGCTGGACTCCAGAGAGGGAGACAGAAATGACCATTTACTTTTAGGTGTATGTTATTATACTTGTTTGTTTACCACATTAAAAATGTGTGTTTTGTTTTTGTTTTTAATTTAAACCCCAAAACTGAGCAAAGCCTGCAACTGGTTCAGGTGTTCAATTTAAGCCGTCTCATGCTTTCACTACTGCTGCTCATGTGTGAGTTCTTTTCAGTGGAGGTGACCATCCTCAAACTCTGCTGTGCTTGACTTCTCTTTCTCACAGTCATAATTGATGAGTTATAGTGGTATACACATTTAATTTATAAATCTAAATAAAATAAAATTACACAAGTTAAGACTCAGTGGAGACAAAGCAGTGGTTGAAGTACCACTAAAGAGAATGCATGTATAAAATGAGGATCCTAAATGTGTGAGTGTGTTACCTTGGTGATCTGGAAGGTGTCCCCTCTGTCTTGTTGGGGTCTAGCAGTCTTTGTAGTTGTTTTTGTAGAGTCATCCTCTCTGTTGCCTGTCTGCATGACAAATCACACACACAGCAGATTTTCATTGCACTGCTACAACCAGCACAAACAGTTCTGCTGTCTTTGAAATTCTCTTAGCTTTTGTCTGTCTGGTAACTTAATGGCCAAGAGGTGCAAGTAGGCAGGAGCTTTGAGTGAAAGGCAACACTGTACTGAGTGTAGACATTTCAAAATTATGTCTGTTCCTGGTACATTCAGCTGATAATTTGGTGATTTATACTGTATGAAAACCTCCTTCAGTTTATCAAATTACAGGCCATTTAGAGACAGCAGGACAGATACGTTGTTAATTCAAACAACATTTTTGTTGGGGACTAAGAAACTACAATAACTGGGAAACTACAACAAACCATCCTGTCCAAAAATCTGTAACTTTAATATTTATGGTTAAAATGATAACTTACTCATTGAGCTGTTTGGTGAGTTTAACAACCTGTGAGGCCAACGACATGCAGGTTTCCACGACGACTAGGTATCGAGCGCAGGTGGTGTGTCCCTGTCGCTCGGCACTCTGGGAAGGCCGCTCCCCCTGCTGGTTCTGGACAGTCACGTTTGAGCCGTACTCCACCAGAGTCTGGATACAAACAGAGACTGAGATCATTACTTTCCTTGACCTGTGGTTCCCAGCAAGATTTCATGTTAATGCTTGTTTCTAAAAAGGAGTCAAGGATTCAAATCAGAAACATTTGTTACCTGCAATTTTACTTCGGCGTATTAAAATGTTCTCCCCATAGTGGAGATCTACTTGGATCTGCTGAAAAAAGGAGCTATTTTATCTAAAATGGATCATTAATCAGTATGTTAATGGTCAGCCTGGCTAGCCAGCAGGAAGCAGACAAGACTAATAACATCCCCCTCTCCTTCAGCAGGGTGTGCCACCTACCAGAATACAAAAGTTTTTAAGTCTCCTGTCCCTGTAAGAAAATGAGCTTCACATTGTGAAACTTGGTGCTTAGTTTAGCAATTTAGAATAAATCAATGTCTTTGATTAGTAAGAGCAGAGTAACTGGAACAGGATGCTCCTGAAAAACAGAACGTCTGGATTGCGGCCTGAAAACCCCCCAGAAAACTAACACTTGGGCTTTAATTTGGACTTTTACAGTGTTAAAGTATTCAAATAATAACATCTTGTGTGGTTCTGTATCACTGAGTTGTAGGTTAAGAATTACAAGGACAACATCTTTAGTGGGGCTCTCTTTGTCTGTAAACTCAAAGCAGAACATCTGGCCCATTACGTAATGTGATCATGTCTTCTGCACAACGTATGATGGAAGGTCAAGTGAGAACAACAAACAAAGACAAATTGTAAGACTGTTAAAGTAAGAGAGTAACCGTGTTCCATTTTTAATCTTTTGCTCCCATCAGGCCCAGCTCTGAATCTGCATGACGTATGGTGCTACCAAGGTGGAAAGGGACGTCAAATGCTCTAATGAACCTGACCACGATACCAGCCACAACAGGCTGGCAGAAAACAGAGGAATTGCTTTTTTTCCAGCAGTACACACCTGTATACAGGTCAGGTGTCCGTACTGGGCTGCCACGTGGACAGCAGTGTTTCCGTTCTGGTCGACTTCGTCCAGAGAGATTGCCTGTTCCTGCATGAACTGAAGCAACCACAACAAGACCTTCTCCTGCAGAGACAGACAGAAAGGACGGCTTTTTTACCCTCCTTTTTTAGAACAAGTGAAGCGACCACACCCGTCTTCTTCAACAAAAAACACACACACACTCCCACCCTGCATCTCAGATACTTAGGTTATGTGTCCCATAAACAGCTGCACAGAGCACATCCTACACCACACATATCAACGTGTTTACACAAACAGGCTTTAGATGTGTCCTGTCAACTTCTAGTAGTCAGTACTGGCATGTAGAAGCTAAATTTGTGGGTGTTTGTGTGTGTGCGTGTGTTACCTGTCCATAGCGGCCAGCATAGTGAATCAGACTGGGATGTTCTCTGGTGCAGCTCAGCTCCGCGATGGCTTCGGTCTCACTCACCATCCACCTAACACACTCCAAATGACCGTTCTGCAACAAACACCCCCCCACACATACACACAGTTAACATGTTTCATGATCCAGGCGGTTGGAAAGCCGTCATCCCAATAATCTGAGTGAGTAAACATGAGGTTTGTTGATAAAAGCCAATCAGGACTCAGCCTGCCAGCTTGTCTCTAGATAACACACTTCCTTTTTGGCAGCGAATCAAGTGCCTGGTTTCCAATACAGCGCAGACAAAACAAGAGCTACTCAGTCTTCACCACACTCACTTTCCTCACTTTCATTCCTGAACATCCTGTTGCGGCCGAAAAGAGTTTGTGTAACAGTTCGCGCTATTTTATCAAAAACCTCCATCTTAATACTTTGTGACCTCACTGACCAGCTGCCAACAGCTGGACAAATGTTTGCATGCCCGTTAGCTTCCAGATGTTTTTTTTTCCCTCCTTGAGAATTGATATTTCTCCCTGCAAGTACACAGTGGAGGAAAATCAACTGATTTCTTAAAAGATTTTAAGCTGAACAGGAGCATCAGGGAGGGTGAATATACTGTACAGCTTGTTTTAGCAGCGGAACACAGGAAAAGTACATCACAGATGACCACTGCCACATGAGCTGAAGCCATTTATTAATCACACAGGTAGAGTATTAATTATTATTTAGAAGAAATACTGTATTTGCTCATTGTGTCAAAGAGTTGATGCTTATGAAATTACGTGTCAAAATGGGTAAGAATCAGCCGTATTCTCGGCTCCGCATGGCATATTTCTAACATATTTCTACAGACACTGTGTTAGTGAGCAGTTCTACAGTAAAAAAGTAACCAGTCACACTATTAATGATCATTCAAACTGATTCATATTGGTTGTAACAACACTGAAGGAATAAGTTAATAAAAAGCTAATACCTGCCCAGATATGTCTGCTTAACAACGCATCCTACAGTAAACTAGGGAGGTTTTCCCACTGGTTAACAAACTTATGTCAAAACCAGTGTAACCAATTACACAGGAGATTTGACTCTCAATGTCCATTCACTGATATTAATAACTGAGGGCGGATCTTGCTGAAACACACACACACAGCACAGAGCAGGTGAAGAAAATGTTACCTGGGTTGACAACAACTCGTTACATTACTGTAAGTGCAATGAAAGCTTATGAACAAGAGTAATTTAAGACTGTAATCCTTCTAAAACCAACATAATATCTGTACTCACTATGATTTGAGCAGCTTTCATAGTAAGGACATTCCATTGATTTCATTCACCGTGGACAGCCTAACTGCTGAACACAAACCCTTAACCAACCCTTGAACAACCAATCAGCCAAGCAACTAACTCAAGCCTAAACCTCAACATTAACCTAACCTTGATTGGCGCTTCACCCACCCTTTTGAAGCATTAGGACAGGCCTTTGGTCCCCATGAGGACTACTGGGTTAGTGTTTAGATCAGAAAAGGTCCCCAGTAAGTTACAAAAACACGCACGCACGCACGCACGCACCTTGACTCCCAGTCCTGCAGGGGTGAGCTGCTGGTTGTTGCGTTCGTTGAGGCCGTCCTCTCCCATCAGAGAGGTGAGATGCTGCAGACAGTCAGCATGACCCTGAGATGCTGAGATGTGCAGCAGGTTGTTCCTGTCCTCATCTCTGATCAGCTCCAGGTTATCTGCTGCTAAATGAGGCTGCAGTATGATGAGTGAGATGGGAAAGGAAGAGGAAGAAGAGAAAGAAAGAAGCAGGACCACCAGGAGAAGAATAAAGAAGTAGTAGAGGGAGAGGAGCAGGTGAGGAGGAAAATGAGAAGTAGTATTGGACACCTACTGCTCCCGCCATTGGTCAGAACGTTTTAGTAGGATGACCTCCCACTTACCAGCAGAGAGATCTGTCCTTCTCTTACGATGTTGATGATGTTCTGGTTTTTCTTGGTCTCCTCATCAACCTCCCCTCCTGCTCCTCCACTTCCTCCAAACCCCCTTGGCACAGTGCTTGCTCCACTTACTCCTCCTTGTCCAGGAACCCAGGACTTGGAAGCATCCTGCCTGCCAACACTGCATCCTGGCATAGGGAACATCATCCCTGGGCCCCCTGGAGGATCCACTCCTGGCCTCTGGGTCTGGGAGTCTGGATAGACACGTGCAGACACCAGCTTGTCTGGAAGTCATGATTCATACAAGTCATAACACTTCATATCATGCCTTTACACAAAGTTATGTGTACAGGGTCTTTGTCCAACAGAAAAGGGTAAAACAAAGAAGAAAACTTGACAATATTTTTAGGTTGTACCTGCATCAGAGAAAGAAGAGAGGGAGGAGGAGCAGCTGAGAAGTCCGGAAGAGAGCAACTCTGACTGGTAGCCTCCTCCAGCTGGTGATCGGTGCAGGTGGTGGAGGTCTGGATCCATGGATTTGGACTTCCTCAGGTCGGACCACTTTACCGGAGACAGAACACAATACTGCAGAAAAGAAAGATGATTTACAGCTGGGTCACTACGTTACGTAATTCATTAAAACAGCTCATATTTATTGTTATTAAACACATTAATCAAACAGAACAGGTTTAAGCAGTCCTGTAGAGTTTCCTTATAAACAAAGAAAAGTTATGTTTACATAACTTAAAGTTTTTTTGTATTCATGTTTACTAATGTGTCTTTTCTGAAGAACAGATCCAAATAAACAGTATTAAAGAATCTGTACCGGAGTCTGTGAACTGCTGCTGCCCAGGCTCAGAGGCTCGTTGTGGGGTAAAGCAGAGCTCTTCAGCCCTCCTCCACGGTTCCTCTCCAGGGTGCCTCCACCCAGGTTGCTTCCTGTCACTGAGCGCTTGTCATGTGGCACACGTGGCAGTGTGGACATCTGCTGACTGGACTTGATATAAGGCACATCCAGGATCTCGTCCATGTCCAGATCGTAGTGCTCCAACTCCCCGAACAGGGCCTGGGGGTTGTTCCCACCAACGACACCAACGCTGCTACCCAGACCCTTAGCCTTCCCTCCTGACCCATCAGAAGAGGTGGAGGCTAGAGTCGGTTTGTCAGAGCTCGGATCATCCTTACTGGCCTCAACCGGCTCACCCAGTCCCAGCACCTGGCCCTGAACTTTACCATCAGAATCAGAGTCATTGGTCTCTGGTTGGTGTTTGAGAGGGGACACTCTCTTCACCGGCCGAAATTTACTGTGAACCTCAGCAAGCCCTGTTGGTTTGATTCCCCCTCCGCTGTGGGAGGAAACGCCACGACTCCAGTTGATGGCTGGAGCTGCAAGAGGAGGAGAGATAGTAAGAGATCAGTTGAGTTATGATAAATGGAACCTGCTGAAGTTCAGATGTATTAAAACTAAACGAGGACGTCAAATTCTGTATTTCTGAGGTGTGCTATAACTTCAACTTCAAAATCAACTTCACAACTTAGTTAAAAAGAGACTAAGCAAAAAAACTAATCTATGCCTCTATAACACTTAGTTACCTGGCCTCTCCTCAGCTTGGCCATCACTTCTCCTGGACAACTCTGGGATGCTCTTCAGAGACGTCACAGAATACTGCAGGATGAGAAAGAAAGACCAATAGAAAGAAATTTCTGAAAATTGTCTTCAGCAGTTGTGCAGCTGTGCAGTTATATTTAGATATTAGTTAATTGCAGCAGCAGCAGTAATGTTGCTCTAAGTGGAGATAATTACAGATAAACACTCACACATTGGCTGGTTTTATACATGAGTTAAAACTCATGGAGCCTCTCTAAATCCTTCATGAAGTTAACTTCAAACTGCCTTAGAGATGTTTTCGTGGTTATTTTGAAAGCTGTAGTTTTTCTAATATTTAATCTATTAAAACCAAATTATTGCAGGGCTGTTTTTAGACTGCATTAGCTGGTTGTACCTATTAAACTGGATACTGAGTGTATAAATGCGTTTGCAGCGTCTACACTGGCACCACAGAGGCTAAACATCAGTGTTCTATGCAACGATTAGGCTCGGGTTGTCAGGTTTTGACACATCACTGTAGGTAGTTGCATGCTCCAAGAGAAATGGCGGCTGTAGTAAGAAGTAACGGTATTTAGATGCAGTTAGCAGTTGTAGCAGTAAGTAGCTGCTGGCTTATTGATATCATACTGACCACTGAATCATCAGAGAAGTCGATCTCATCCAGGTCCAGGTATTCAGGAGCTTCCATCTTCACACCACATCATCAGCCTCCCAACCAGCTGCAGACAATAACGCACATCATATCATACCATTATTTTTATATGGATACATTATGGGACTCCTTTTTAAAGCTGTGGGAACAAGTCACGTTAAAAAAAGCTATGACATACGAAAATTACTGTTCTGTGCGCTATTCAAAATTTCTGACCTTGAATAAAATCACTCAGCACAGATACTTTGGTAACCATAAAGCCATGATACCCTTTGTTTCTATCTTCTATGGAGACATATCATATCCGTAAATATGATAACGACAAACACGTTTGGGCATTAATGTTGCAGTGATATGATCAGTAGGAATAAAACACAGGAAGCAACTGCAGGAAACCGAGAACAGTCCTGTTGAAAACTTGCATTAAAGTGTTTTCTGTATTTTTGTTGAGCTTTTTCTGACTGAGATGACAAACTGCTGATCAGAGAATAAAGAGGAAACTGGGGAAATAACAAATATGACTTCCATTTCTTACCAGCTACCAAAGGCTGCATGTAAAATGTGTCGTTTGAAGGAAATCAAATCCTTTTCTGCTCAGTAATACCCTCGGTTTAAAACGGTTTAAAGCCCCCGAACTGTCAAGTGCACAAACTGCCTGAGCCCTTCTGATCAAAGGCAACAAACAGCAGGATAATCAGGACTAATCAGAGAACAGTGTGACTTTCACCGTGGGCAAAGATTTAAAGACACAGCAAATAACTTTGATAACTGCTGAGTTTCTGTTTGTATGGAAACTGCAATTCTTGAATAACCAAATCTAAGAGATCCTTATTAACTAGGGCTGTTCATGTTGAAGAACTAATATTGTAATAAAAAGATTCTCTGTTTGCTGCTATCAACATTACTATTAAACAATAGACAGATGTTTCACTTGTACAAAAGGTGCAGTGTGTCAGATTTACAGAACATGGCAGACATGGACTTTTAATAACTATGTTTTAATTAGTGTATAATCACCTGCAAATTAGAATTGTTGTGTTTTTGTTACTTTAGGATGAAACTTTTATGTCTACAGAACCGCGGGTCCTCCTCCACCGAGTCCGCCATGGAAAACCTAAACACTGGCTCTACACAGGAAGTGTTGCAGGGTTCTTTTTGCATGTTTTGTGGCCACAATAGTTTCTCCTTTATGTCTGGAAAGGGAGGGTAGGTGGAGGGGGCTGCAATGTGCCACGACACCATCGGATGTCACTAAAGTGTACACACTCAATAAGTCCGAATCAGAAACTCATCCTTTAATCTAGCAAAAAAATGCTGAACATCCTCCACAATGTGAGGATTTTCTGCTTTTCTCTGGTTGACATAATTATACACTGAATATCTTTGGCTTCACTGTTGGTTGGACGTTTGAGGACACCATGTTGGCTTCTGGGAAATTGTGCCGAGTTGATTTCACCGTTTTCTGAAAAAATAATCCACAGATTAAATTAGTGATGAAAATCATTGTTAGCGTCAGACCTTAGAGGGGCAACAAGGAGCTGCTATAACTGCAACCACTGCTGACACCAGTCCAGTCAAAGCACTGACGTCATCAGGTGGCATACCTACAATAAGATCCAGATGTGCTGAGGGTGCTTTTAGTTACTTTGGTGCTGTACTCTGGAACAAACGGCATACACTACTGTACTACTAGCTACTACCTTTTCTGTTAGACATCTTCCACAGAGAGGTTAGCGACAGAGCCACACCGCTATGCTATTAAATTAAATGCCTCACTAAGAGTAATAATTTTCCTAAAGTAATCAATGGAGGTTTAACCGACAAAATTACAGCTACCATTATTTGGTTTTGGTCAGAGGTGTTAACGATTGTTTTTTCCATTCTTAAGAGTTTTCTTTCTGTTTTGAAATAAGCAAAACTTCCATTCTAGTCACAGGACGCTCAGAAAGCAGCAAACTGTGAAGCTTTCATGTAAGAGCCGAGTTGTTTTCAGACTGTGTGGGAGTGACCACAGAACTAAACCGGTCAAAATAAAACCTATGATTGCAGCTTTGAGAAACAGTCGAGCCGAACATCCTTGATAACAACAGTTTAGGCCTGAAACCCGACATCAAAAATAAGACTGAATCAGAAAAAAGAAGAAGAAGAAGAAGGAAGATGTATGCTTTCTCTGTTTATGTGAACAGCTGACGGGCCCAAATCCTTCCAGGCATCGAGACACGAAAACAATCAAGACGGATGAAATGTTTTGGAGCAGAAAGTCAAGGCACAAGGATTCTATTACTCTTTCTACAATGTGAAATTAGATACATGTTTCTGCACATTTCCCTCAGAGGTCAGGTGAAACTGCTGGTCGAAGCTGATCAAAGGAAGGAAACTCCAGGAAAATTCACCTACCAACAACCCTTGGCCTGTCTGATTCACATCAGCAGTCCTGAACTCATAGAGGGGTTATCAGATCTAAGCTTGGTCTTAACTCTAAACCCAAGAGAGTGGATCGACTACAGACTAGTTTGTTAGCCAACAAGACATGACATGCACATCAAATACATCCTGGACGCGCAGAACGAATATAAGTTTTCTTCAGAGCCAACAGATCTAGATTATTTGTTAAAGTGAAATTAAATTTGAGTGTAACTACGTAACAGGCTGAGATTGAAACTAAATCTTACGGAAAACAACTTATTTTAAATTACATTGAAATGTATTTTTATTTGAAACCGTGGTAAGATGTAAAACAAACCTATTTTCCAAAACATTCTGATTCTTTAAAAGTTCAGCCTGTCCAAATTAACAAAAACATATTTCTTTACTTCGCCGTAATGGTATCTCCCCTTCGTGGGGAAGATTTAGTTTGACCAAAACCTGACACAAACTAAACGGCAACATCTTTCTATGGAAAAAGAGACCTTGTTCTTATTGGCAATCTTCTATGTCAACAGTTCATAAACATTTTTTACAGTGATGTCTGGATTATCCAGAGTAACAGGAAGAAGTTTCTTGAAAGAAATGTCTCTGTTGAATATTTTATACTGTAATCGAAAAGGATACAAAGAAAACGACTAAAAATGAGTCTTTGTTTATCAGCCTTGTACATTTTTGATAATGACATTTTCTCTGACAGTGTGTTGTTCAATAAGATGTTGTAATGTTTATAGTATGCACACAGTAACAGAAAGAGTTAGAAATGCCAGCATCAGACGAATAAAACAAACAAAAAACAGCTTGAATGAATATGTTTACGTATTCTGAGCTTCCTCCACCACCTCAGCCATCTATGATGCCATTCTCACCATCGGCCAGATACAGGCTGTAAGCCAGATTGCATGGAAACCTGATTAGAGGCATTAGGACCTGCAGACTGGACGGTGGCTAGTTTAAATCTCATTAAAGTTACGACAATTAACAGTTTCACTCTGAACCCAATGGGTTCACTCCCTTATGTCACTGTCTTTGAATCCACATTTCCGAGTGAAACTGGCATTAAGAACTGATATCTAAGTCCATTCGTAAATTTCTATAAAACAAAATAATAAAAAATGTCCAGTATGTAAGACTGGGAGCTTTTATGTTTAGAATAAGGTAGATGTGGAATATAATGTTTGTATGTTTTTATGCATATATCAAATAGACTCTAGACACGGCCTTTCAAGTGATGTTTCTCCTTCACACTAGTAAGGCGAGGGTGATGTGAGGGGATTGCAATGCAGTGATTACACCACTAGATGCTCAGAAATCCTACACACTGGACCTTTAAACTTAACGTTATCACGTGTTTTCGGAGCGTGATTATTGATTATCACGATCTGGGTGAGATTCTACCTTAACCCTGGATATGATCACAGTGTTTCCTCATTTTACAATTTGTGTCATATAAATTATATTTCCAAACCTAACACAATGACTTTATGAAGGTTTTACTTTGCATGTTGTTCGGAAACAATTTTCTAATTGACACTGTGGTGCTCATTTCAACTATTTCTTTCAAAATGACACGCAGAGCAGGGAAAGTAACAAAGTGAGTCAGTTAATGATGGCAGCAGTTTGAACTTTAGGTGAATATAATTATTAAATAATTATCATGATGATGTCAGGTTGTTCATTTGATCGATATCTACTTCTAATGACATGTTGTGAAAGAGAAAAACACTCACATGCTGATCAGAGTCACACAAAATAACATTTCTGACCAACGCGTTTGTGATGTTGGCTTCATTTGTTTGTCATTTACTGTCATTTGAAGTCATGCTACACTAGTCAACACATCAGACAGACTGATAGTAGCTAATGCAGCTACGTCCCCTTTCTGTTTCGCGACTAGAAACACTGAATGTGGGCTGAGTTCAGCCGCTTTTGTCCTCTCCTTTCTCCTGACAGCTGATTTAATCCGCTCATGAAGCAGCAGGAGGCTAATCAGCTAAGCTAGCTCGCTAATCAGCATCCAGAGGGAAAGCTAATGTGGGAGCTAGCTGACTAGCGCAGGCAGTTGGAAAATTAGGTCAAAACAGAAAGCTCAGGCAAAAAAACAACAAAAAAACGAGCCTGGACCGAGATAAAGAGCCTGTTTTTCTTCTGTTTAACGGAGAGTTTAACGATACGGTACCTTGTCGAAGTCAGGCAGACGAGGAGAAAGAGGTGTCTTGAGGTAAGGACAGAGCTAGCCGGACTGATCCCTGGATCCAGCTGTTTTTTTCCTTGTGTCGCCTCGCTGTCTTGAAAAGCACAAAGACTTTGACATATGGGCAGCACAGAGGGGGGAAACGAGACAAGGGCTCACTCTCAACACATTTCTGAGGACCACATTTGTCAGCACGAAGGAAAGGACTACACTTTTAACGCACACAAGCTTTGTGTGTATGAATCTTTGGTATAAATGTGTACCATTTTACACCACTTTACTACTTATTGCCCACAGCCATTTGGAAGCACATGTTGTACCTTTCACTCCATTATGTTTATTTAACAGCTTTAATACCTACTTTTATTTACGGCATAGATTTTAAATATAAATCAGCTAATAACTCGTGGTCTACTATTACAGATTATGATAGCTACCCAGCAGTATAAAATAATTGAAATTAGCTTTATCTTTGCCAGCTGCATTCAAGCCATCAATTAATGCATCAATGAATTGAATCCAATTATATAAAATGATGTTCTGAAATATAATATAGATTACATTCTGCATAATGAGTACTTTTACTTTTGTTACATTAAGTATATTTTATTCTGATTACTATTACTATTTATGTACTATTATTTAGATTTCTTCTTCACTCTCTTACATATTACGATATGGTAAATGAAAAATGTGACTTCAATCATTTTGACTTTGAAATGTGTTTATTTTCGTACATATGTATGTACAAGTTACTAATAATACAATACATACAGTATGTTTCTCCTTATATATATTATAAAGGTAGTTTGTTGGTGTTGGTGTGGGTTATTTCTTCCAGTGGGTGTTTATTCACTGGAGATGATTTGATTTTGCTATTGCTGATGTCAATGATATCTAGTTTTCCACCATAGTTTGCTTACCTTATAGATTATTAACACTCAGTCAATTAAAACCTGGTGCACTGAGATATGCAACAAATTATTGTCTTATAATTTAAACTGGATGAGAAATGATCAGTGTTTCTCATGAAAAAAAAAGAAAAACCTAATGTTCATATGTGCTCATACTGAACAATACTTGTATTTTTATTTAAGTTAAGTGGGAGCTGAAGTTGCAGTTTCGGGCTGTGTCACGCCCCCGTCTGTCTCAAAGATTTTGCTTTTTTCTCTTTTTCTTTGTTCGTGCTGAGTCATCGCCTCAATAGACGATCTTTGAGGAGGGCAGCCGCTCAGACGGAGGAAGTGGAGCCGTTAGATCGGTCCGTTATCCTTAGAATAAAACCTACAATCAAACCTCTGGTCAGAGGAGGATTTATTTGTCATTATAACATGCATGTACTGTGAAATTAATGCACGTATTAACTCTTAATGTTTTGTTCAATTTTAAATTATGTATGTATATATTTATTTTGAGCCATTATTATGTTTTAGACTGGCCTAGAGAACGAAAATAACTAAAAACTGCATTTCCTGCAGAAAATGCGCTGTGGGTGGCCACCTTGCCCCAGCAGCCAGGGTGTGTGTGTGTGTGTGCTTGTGTCTGTAAATTAGAGTCTTTTGTCTTGTCTGTGTGTGTGTGTGTGTCTGCGTTTGTTTTCATTACAAACTAGGACATTTTTATGTTAACACACCTACAGTATCAGGACACTCAGAAAAATGAGGACATTTTTGACGTCCTCATTTTTTTGATGCCCTTGTTTCTTCAAACATTCTACAGCACTGTAAATCCCTCCAACATGCTCCCAGACCAAAAAAACCTGATGTCCTAAAATATCACATGCCATGAAATTGAGTGTGTGTGTGTGTGTTTCTCATTTTTGCTCACCTTCGGGTACGCCAACTAGTGGTCAGTTTTGGAATTTAACACACTTTTAACACACTTTAATGACGTCACTGCTGGTCCTTATATATAACTTTGTTCAGACATACAAACACACACTCCAACATTTGAAGCAGGTCTTAGCATTACACATGTTCCATATTATTATTGTCAAACAAAACATTTTCCTGGCAAACAGATCAGTGAAAACCTATTTTCTTATATTAGGTTTACTGCTCTTGTATTGTACAGTTGTTATGTACATGTTTTATCAAGATAATTTGAATTGTCAGAATATGCTACAGGGATGTCATATGAAAATATAGTTATATGACCTGAGTGACAAAATAAAAATAAAATGTAAACTAAATCTCATAGAACTTTAGTCCGATCAAACATGGAAAAAGAATGAACAAGAAGTTTTTTTTTAATTTCTTCTCAGAAGTTTTGCTAATCGGAAAATCATTGTTGCAATTTGTTCTTAAGTTTGTTATGTGCTGTTAAATGCCTCAGCAACTTGTTTTATTCTGAAAAGCAAAATACATAAACCTTTAAAGACACTATATATTATTATGCACAGAAAATGAATTGAATGACTTGATCACTGCATACAGATGCAGTGATATTTTTATTGGTTGAACATGAACAGATAAATACTTTGAACGGGTCAATAACTTATCTTGAGTGGGATCAACAGTATATAGGTTTTAAAGTGTATAAGGAGAGGAAGGATTTTGTATTTCAAAATGTGCGTTTGGCAGCTGAAATATAGAATAAAATATTTGAGGGAGAACCCACAAATAAACTATTGGAATTCCCC
The DNA here is from genome assembly GCA_004119915.2 of Collichthys lucidus. Taxonomy (NCBI): domain Eukaryota; kingdom Metazoa; phylum Chordata; class Actinopteri; family Sciaenidae; genus Collichthys; species Collichthys lucidus. The sequence continues at coordinate 13,288,605 of CM014088.1, read as the reverse complement.
AGTAATATCTGTCCTTATAATGACCCTGGTAAAATCATTCCACTATTTGATCTGTAGTAGTTCCTGAGTTGATAGCTGGGCTTACATGTGGCCAAGACTTCTGCATTAAACTGTTGGCTGCTCCTATAAAGAGCTGCCCACCTCAGGGAAAAGCAAGGAGGCTGGGTTGCTGTCAGCAGCAAAGGTGCAGGTTCTGAAAATAATAAATAAACCTAATGAAAGATAATATAATATTATTACACATGTGTAAACTTAGTCAACAATGGTCTGTGTAAAAATGACTGCAGGGTGTCTGTTAAAAGGTGTTATAAGACACCTATAAAGACGTTCAGGCCGGGCAAATTGCCTGATGCCAGCTTTAAAGTACTGGCTCAGCTGTTAGTTGGTAACCATGGGAACACACACTCGGAGCATACAACAAGTTTTCCTTAGCACATCATCGTCTGACCACAAGCGTCTGTGACACACAGGCGGTAAGAAGTGCACTGGCCTTCTAAAATAATACTCCGATACTCTGTAACACATAACGTTTCAACATCATCTCACTTCCCTTCACTGATCAGCTGTTAGGCTGTGCAGCCCCTACGGCTCTAGGCTGCGGCCAAAGTGGGTACAATGCCTGCGTATGAGACATTAAATAATCCGCTCAGCTGTGGCTTGTGAAAAACTTGTGATTTTAACTGTAAAACACATTAATGTATAAATAATTTATTTAGTATTTATTTCTTTGATAAGTGACCATGGTATAAGCGGGATAATGCCGTACAAGGTGTCCAATAATTCAGGAATGAATGGACTTTGCGTCGCGACTTTAGCGCTGGAAGGTTCACATCTCCTCGTCATCCATGTCGTCCATTCATTACTCATTAATTTGACACCTCGTCCGGCATTATCCCTTACTTATACAACACCTATAAAGATGTCCCGGGCCTCTCTGATGCTCTAAAGTATTGCACAACACGTTTGAGTGTGTTTAAGGTGATGTCCTCATCTGGTCTCATTCAATGACTGTAGAGTGTGTGTTACAATGATCCTCATATTGCTGTAACGCCTCCTGTGTGAGTCCCGTGTAAAGGGATGCACCAGATTGACAGCCTGTGATTGGTCAGAAAGTATGTTGATTGGTCGATAGGTAAAACCACAGGCCTGCAGCAGACACGCTGGAACTGATTTCTGGAGCTGTTGATGAACGGCACATACGGTAGCTTTGAATTTCTACGGTATTCTTCAACGTCCAAGGATGATGTAAAGTTGCTTAATTAGCAAGCTAATGTTAATTTGCTAAAACGCTAACTAGGGACCTTTATTTTGATAAAAATATAACCGTGTTGTTACCATGACTATACTGTTCTTAAAAATACGCACCTGAGCAACATTAGCTAATTAGCACTCATTCTAGCTAACATAGATGTCGTGGCACTGCATAAACTATTCTCCTGACAAAATGTACTTCATTCTAAACAACAAAGATAGCCTTAAATTGGTATTAACTGTTCTTCAACACAGATTTTGTTTTAGTAAAGAAATTTTCTTGTATGCAAACATTAATGTTTCCGTAATTAACACAAATTGAGGTTATTCAGTAACAGGTAATGTAGTGGAGCGCACAGGTTTATACAATGATTTTCCAGCTGTATTTATTTTTGAAGATGCTTTACTGGCGCTTTGGTAGGTTAGTATTATCGGTAAAGCAATTGAATGCTGAATCTAAAACACAGGTGCACAGGGTTTTCACCAATCTGTTTGCCAGATTAGCAAACAAGTCGTCATTTTTAAGGAGAATAATATACATTTAATATACATTTTGTGTCTGGCTTCTTTTATATTTGTCTTGCTGAATTTTTGTCACCTTCCCATGCAGGGGCCTCATGTACGAATACTTGCGTGGATTTCCTACTAAAACTTGGCGTACGCCAAAACCCGGAAACTGTCGTACGCACAAAAAAATTCAGATGTATCAAAGTGTGCGTACGCATGGATCCAAGCACGTTTCTTTTGTACATCCCAATCAACGTGGAATTGAGCGCACATGCAGATGGGCGAAACTCCTCCCTGTCCACGCCCCCCATTTAAATATGCAAATCTATTTAAATAGGCCCTGGACCTGAGATTCTCTCTTCGTTGAGATCCAAAAAACACTATAGGTAGAGGTAAGAAGCGAAATTTTACCGAATCTGAGCTTGAGGTGCTCGTGAATGAAATCGACATGCGCAGGGGGGTTTTGTTTGGAACCCTGTCGACAGGAATCAGTGCAAAACGCAAACGACTTGAGTGGGAGCATGTTTGTGAGGCTGTGAATGCCGTCGGGTCCGAGCAGCGCACAGAATCTGAACTTAAAAAAAAGTGGTCAGATTTGAAGGTGGATGTGAAGCGGAGGGTCTCTGCCCACCGCCGAAGCGTGACCGCAACAGGCGGGGGGTCGGGAGTGGAGGAACTTTCCTCCTTTGACAGGAGAGTGGCCTCCTTGGTCGGTGACACAGCTCTCACCGGAGTGGTGGGAGCCCATGAAGGTGACACTGATCATCTCCAAGGTAAATATGCTGAACTCCTGTTGTAAATATATTGGTCATACAATTGTCTGCTCACAGTACATATAGCTCGTGCGTAAAGAAGCCAGGCTACTAAACACTTTGACTCATGTACTGTATGTTTATTTTTTATTTCACAATAGACGATAAGCAAGGTGAGGACTCCTCCGGCGGCCCCGGCTCCTCCACCGGCCCCGGCAGCTCCATCGGCCCCGGCAGCTCCACCGGCCCCGGCTGCTCCACCGGCCCCGGCAGCTCCACACCTGCTGCTAACGCCCGTCCCACTGGCCGTGTCCTCACCCAAGCTGTGCTGGAGACACAGGAGCAGATAGTGAGAGGCATCAGTGGAATAAATGATCATCTTGATCAAATTGATCAATGTACTAAGCGACATGAATAAGGCAATAAATTCATTTGTGTACAAATAAATTCTGTCCTTGCCTCTTTACATGCTTGAAATCACATTCTGCCGGGTCCGTATGGCTTCCCGGGGTGCGTTGAAGTTGACTAGTCCGGCATCCGGTTCCTCCGGTGGGGGGATTTTGAGCTCTTGCAGTGGTATGCCATGGCGGTGTGCCACGTTGTGGAGGACGCCACAGGCTATCACAATGCGGCACACCTTCTCAGGTCGGTAAAACAGAACCCCCCCCAACCTCTCCAGGCAGCGCCACCATCCCTTCAGCAGGCCGATTGCCCTCTCCACGACCGCTCGAGTGCGGGAATGGAGGTCATTATACCTCCTCTCTTGGTCGGTGTTTGGGTCGGTAAGAGGGGTCATCAGCCACGTTTTTAGGGGGTAGCCACGGTCCTCTGGGGTCAGATGAAGGCAGAATACAATGCACCACTTAAATGAGCCACACTTAATGAATTCAGAAGTGCGCCACGGCTGACATTTCCAACTTTACGCTCGCTTTTACTGAACACAGGGAGACAATCGGGGGCTTGTTAGAAAGCTCTGTAGCTCTAATTTCACCAGCAGAAAATAAAGAACCAAAAACATGTTTAAATGCGCACATGGATTGCGTTGGTATTTACTCACCCAGAAGCCACCCATCACGCACTGTGCCAGTCTCCAGCCTGTTCCCAACCATGCTGTTAGTCATAATGAATGAGTCGTGCGTTGAACCAGGCCACCTTGCCACGATGTTAGTTAGCTTTATTTGCGCATCACATATGATTTGAACATTGATTGAATGAAAATGTTTCCTATTAACATAAACAAATTCATCCTGTGATGGCGCTTTTATAGCAATGTGTGTGCAGTCAATAGCTCCGATTACATTAGGGAAACCGGCTCTCGCTGCAAATTGCGCTTTAATGTCGGCCTGTTCAACAGCGTTGTACGGGAATCTGATGTACCTGGATGACACTCGGATGATATCGTCCCACACAGCTGGCATGGCTCGGCTCAGGGTTGACTGGCACACTCCTGACCGATCGGCCAGCTCCCGCTGGAATACCCCTGTTGCCAGGAACCCGAGAGTGGTCAGCACCTGTGGGGACACAGGCAACCCCTGGCTCCTTGCTGTGTTGCGCTCTAGGGCCGGCCGCAGCTCTGCGCACAACTCCAGCAACACTGGTCTTGGCAAACGAAATCGGCTTATGAGCCAATTATCATCGTTTAAAAGTAGATCCTTGCGTTCCCTAAATACTCTCTCACGTCGGATTGCACCATTTGCAAGGTCCTCTAACAACGCAAACGCTGCCATTGTTAATATCATTTTCTTCATCACATTGCAAATGCTTTTATATCCACTTATATAATTGCAAACACGTGGGTGTGTTAATTGTTCATAAGTGTGTCTCTGGTGTGCACATCACTCTGATGACTACTTGTTTTCACATTATTAACAGTTTCCCAGCGTCACCTCCAAGTGTCGCCAAAGGAACAATAGCTGTAGAAACTTGCGTACTCCAGCTATAAAATTGCCGTGGGGCACGCACATTCCTACTATCATTTCACGTTTGATACATCTGAACGTGAGCGTGGAAAAGGACGTACGCCACTTTTGATGTTTACAGCTCAGTGAAGAGCAAGGCAAAAAGAAAAGTCAGTCCAGTCGTTAGTCCTGATGCTGAGGCTGCCCAATTTATTTCCTCTGGACATGACAAGCCCTCTTAGATGAGCCAGTGGATCAATGATTTTAAAGCTTTCCTTATTATTATTGTTGTTATTATCATTGTTGTTGTTATTGGGTGCCTAGCAGCAAAGCTGCAAAGGCAACCATTGTGTTTGTAGCTTTTCCTATCATTAATATTATTATCATTGTTATTATTATTATTATCAATCTACTTTCCACTGCAATTGAATTCTATGGCAGCCCCTAGAACGCCATGGTAATGGCTCTAGTTTATTCAAGGTTTATCTTTTTTCTGTGAACTCTCTGGCACAGTAAACTCTTTAGTGCCACCAACATGTCAACATTAGAAGTGCTTTCAGCTTCATAACTTTGGAGTTTTCTTCGACAGAAACAGCAGAAGTTAAAGGTCAGGAACATTGACTCTAGATGTGTTTAGTCGTCATGTCCTCATATTGTTTTAACCTGTGAAACACATGATTGTGTTTAGTCGTCATGTCCTCATATTGTTTTAACCTGTGAAACACATGATTGTGTTTAAGGTGATGTCCTCATATGGTCTCATTCAATAACTATACAGTATGTGTTACAATGTCCTCATATTGTATCCTGCACAGTGTTTACACTTCATGTAGAGTCTGGCATTATAAGCCCAGATGTTCATATGAATTATGTTCCCCTATGAACTAGATAGGATCTATAGTACTGAATATTGCTGACTGTATATTGTTTGGTTGCAGACCCTAAGTGTAGTGATCCCCACTCAACTGTCTGCAGACCCAGAAGTGAGCGAGAGATCCCCATCACACTTCTACCAGGTGATTACATATTTGCTGTTTTTATTTGAAATGAAGTTAATGTCTCAGTTTGGTCTAATGCGTGATTGAACTGGCCTCCTAATGTATTAAAATGAACCAGTGTGTGTAAAATGTTGAAAATATCACTAATACCATTACTTTAAAGTGAATATTTCAGTAGAAGAAAATAGCACCATATTTACTTTGAAATATCAAATTGATCTTAGTTGTCATTAAATTCATGATATCATAACCTTCTTCTAAGGTTTTTGTCAATTGAACCTCTTGCTGATTGATTAAATGGCTTTAATTTGGGGGGAACAAATATCCATGTACAAGGTGTGAGGTTTAGAGTTTTCTTTGACAGAAACAGCAGAAGTTGAAGGTCAGGAACATTGACTCTAGATTTGTTCAGTCGTCATGTCCTCATATTGTTTCAACCTGTGACACACTTGAGTGTGTTTAAGGTGATGTCCTCATATGGTCTCATTCAATGACTGTAGAGTGTGTGTTACAATGTCCCACTGTAGTGATCCCCACTCAACTGTCTGCAGACCCAGAAGTGAGCGAGAGATCCCCATCATACTTCTACCAGGTGATTACATATTTGCTGTTTTTTATTTGAAATGAAGTTAATGTCTCAGTTGGGTCTAATGCGTGATTGAACTGGCCTCCTAGTGTATTAAACTGAACCAGTTTGTGTAAAATGTTGACAATGTCACAATTACCATTACTTTATAGTGAATATTTCAGTAGAAGAAAATAGACCATGTCATTTTCTAGCACCATATTTACTTTGAAATATCAAATTGATCTTAGTTGTCATTAAATTCATGATATCATAACCTTCTTCTAAGGTTTTTGTCAATTGAATTTGGGGGGAACAAATATCCATGTACAAGGTGTGGGGTTTAGAGTTTTCTTTGACAGAAACAGGAGAAGTTTAAGGTCAGGAACATTGACTCTAGATTTGCTCAGTCGTCATGTCCTCATATTGTTTTAACCTGTGACACACTTGAGTGTGTTTAAGGTGATGTCCTCATATGGTCTCATTCAATGACTGTAGAGTGTGTTACAATGTCCTCATATTGTTTTAACCTGTGAAACACTTGAGTGTGCTTAAGGTGATGTCCTCATATGGTCTCATTCAATGGCTATAGAGTGTGTGTTACAATGCCCTCATATTGTATGCTGCACAGTGTTTACACTTCCTGTAGACTCTGGCATTAGAAGCCCAGATGTTCGTATGAATTATGTTCCACTAAGAACTAAATAGGATCTATATTACTGAATATTGCTGACTGTATATTGTTTGGTTGCAGACCCCAAGTGTAGTGATCCCCACTCAACTGTCTGCAGACCCAGAAGTGAGCGAGTGATCCCCATCACACTCCTACCAGGAGCAAGTGGACAGATGATAAAGTGGGGGCTGTTGAAAGACACGTCTCATTTAAAAAAAAAAGCAAAGCACCAGGTAAAATGGACTGCCAATCCTGTCTGAAAGCAATGGCTCTTAAAGAGTGCGATTGGGAAATAGAATGTGTCCTAGAGGTTCAATTCATTCATTGAAGGTTGAAGTCAGGGGCGGTCCTGGCTACATTTGCGCCCTGGGCGAACACCACCTGGGTACAGGTGTAAAGTGCCATCTAAAACTTGACTTTTCGAGCCTTCTTTGATGCAAATTCGTCGATTACATCATCATATGATATCTGTTCTGCAACTGCATAATTGATGCTGATGATGGCAAGTCCAGAGAGATGCTCCTGTGACATAGTGGACCTCAAGTATGTTTTAATAAGCTTCAGCTTGGAAAAACTCCTCTGTGCTCCAGCTACTGTCACTGGAAGGGTCAAACCAATGCTGAGTGCAGTCCACAGATTGGGGTAGATTTCTGCGAGCTCTTTCTCATGGATGAAAGTCAGCAGCTCAAGCAGAGTCATGGATTTTGATGGGAGGTCAGGGAAGTTCTTCAGCTCCTGCACAAGCTCTCTGCCATCCACATCTGAGTGTCCCTTATAGTGCAGTGTGGTTTGCACGGTCTCACATTCTTTTTGCAGTTCATTGTCTGGGAGGTTTTTGAAATTAGAGAGCACTCCAAACTTCTCTCTCACATTCTGCAGTGTGGAAAATCTTTCCCTAACAGCTGAAGCTGCAGCATCAACAACAACATTGAAGCCTGTTGCCCTGTAGCTTTGAAGACCTTTCTCGATGCTATTGAGAAGACTGACTGCTACATCGACTTGCATGCTTTGAGACTGCATCAACTTGCTCACATGGTGTGTCTGGCTCAAGATGTCGTACCACACCACTGTACCGATGCTGAAGCGGAAGGATCCCACCTCCTCCGACAAGGACTGGGCCTCAACCTTAATGATGGGGTCTTTAGTGTGATCTCTCACCTCAATCAGTGCCTCTCTCACAGCAGCTGCCTCATATCTCAGGGGCTCAACACTCTTCACTTTACTCTCCCACTTTGTGTCAGTTCACATCTTCAAAGTGATGCCCACATGTTTTTTCAGTATGGCCCATCTCTGAGTGGAGGCTGAAAACAGGGTGAAAAGCTTGTGCAAGATGCCAAAATAATTCATGGCATCAGTGGAAGCCTTAGAAGCATCGGCCACAACCAAATTCAGGGTATGAGCCCCACATGGCACAAAAAGAGCTCTTGGATTAATTCGTAGAAGCCTGGCTTGAACACCCTTATTTTTCCCTTTCATGTTTGCTCCATTGTCGTAAGCCTGTCCTCTGCAGTCCTCAAAAGGAACTCTGAGCTCCTCTAGTTTCTTTAAAATGAGAGATGCCAAATGCAGACCTGTTGAATCCTCTGCCTCCAGAAACCCCATGAAATGTTCCTTTATGCAGGGCTTCTCCTCTCGTGTCAGTGACACCACACAAATTATAACTGACAGCTGTTCGGTGTGGCTGATGTCTGGTGTGCAATCAAGAATAATTGAGAAGTATTTTGCCTGCTTGATGTCACTCACCATTTCAAAAATTATCTTGCTGCTCATCAAATTAACCAGTTCGTCCTGTATTCTGTGACTGAGGTAGCTGGTGTGACCAGAGACACTTTTTTGGACCCGGTTAAGGTGCTCTTTCATTACTGGGTCAAACTGTGCCATCAGTTCAACCTCTTTGAGGAAATTGCCATTAGATGGCGTGAACAATGTTTCTGTACTTCCCCTTAGTGACAGATTTCTCACTGCCAGAGACTGCACAATCGCAGTCAAACGGGTCAACACTGCTCTCCATCTCATCTTCTCAGCCTCTAGAAGTGCCATCTCCTGGTTGTCAATTGTTTCCCCCTTTTTTATCCTGACTGACAGTTCTTTCCATACTTTCATGGAGTTGAGGTGTTCTGGACTGTTGTCGTGAGAGGTGAGCAGGGAACTTGCATGTTTCCAGTCTTTCAGGCCTGAGCTTGTTAAATTAATTGTCCTCTTAGAAAATAGTTTGCAGCAGAAGCAGAATAGGCTGTTGTTTTTCTCCGAATAGACTAACCAGCTTCTGGGAATCTTTTCACCATTAACTAATGTCTTTTTAATGGTGATGGCAACTTCTTCCATCTAACTCATTCCTTGGAAAAACGAAGTCAGCAGGTACCTCACTTGGTCCTCTGCAAACCAGCTGTGTCCGAATTCTGTCAGTCGGAACTGAAGGCCAGTTTGCAGGGTCCGTAGAGAGGGGCTCATCTTCAGGCACAGGGTTGGGAGGGGTTTCTGGTTGAGGCATTTCTAATAAAGAGAAAATGATATTGTCATTAGTATACATGTTATTCACAGCATTTATAGTGTTTACAAAAGTAAAAAAAAAAAAACATGCAAAAACGCACACATACACCCCACACACTGTCATGTATACACACACCTGAGAAATCATGTGGCTGAGGAGGTAGATGGCTCCTCATCAGACTCCATTTCCATGTCTGTGGCTGCTGTGGAAGCACCTGGCTCCTCATTTTGGCCAGTGGGTGCTCCAGCTCCAAAATATTTCATTAGTGCCCCTGAAATACAATGTGTAAGTTAGATCACACTCACATCACACATGCATCAGTTACCCAATTAAAATGACCATGATGCACATTTTAATAACATTTGTTAACATCCTATAAACTAAGCATAACACACTACAAATGATTTAAAAAGCTATATCACATCAAAATGTCATGTCAGTTTATATTAGAAGTTGTTTAAGTTAGCATAAGTGTACAGTAATAAATTCCACAGTCTATGTGAATTTGCACTTGTTTTGCAAACACAGACTAGGTTGCCTATGTGTGAAATTAGTTGCATGACATGATGTCAATTCTAATAGTTGCTAGTTCAGCAAAACTAAACGACCAAATAAAGTCATCTTCTCTGGCTAATAGCAACATATTAACAAGAGGCCAATAAACAGCCTATAGCTGCTGTCACTTACATCACTCATAGAAATCTGCATACCTTTATCTTGCGCCGGGGAGGCGGTGGAGGGGTGCCGGGCGCACTCTCTGCTCTCTTGATGAGCGGTATAGAAAACTGGCGAGTTTTTTTTTTCCGGACCGAGATCAGTCTATCCCCCACCCCCTCCACCTTGCCAACCTCTGCGGTCACAAGTTAGGGGCGCCGGGTGGGGGCGCAGTCTCCGCTCTCGCAAGTTAGGGGCGCCGGGTTTTTTTTTTTTTTTCTGGGCGCTCGTGCGCCCCCCACCGAGACTGCGCCCTGGGCGGCCGCCCACATTGCCCATAGCTAGGACCGACCCTGGTTGAAGTTGTTCTGCTGTTAAATGCTAAGATGCTCTTGCTTTGATTTGCAGTGCATCATGATTGTTAAGGAAGTTTTCAGCATTGTGTTATTTTCAAGATGCTTAGTATATGTTTTGTACTGTTCTGTCCATTATTGGTGTAAATTATGGAACGTGCCCTAGGTTGAATTCATTCATTAAAGGCAACTGGACTCCTTTTGCTTATTGAAGACGTTTCGCCTGTCATCTGAAAAGGTTAAGGTTTAAGACACCAGTGTGGGAATCCCTGGTGTTTAACCCAGGTGGGGACCACACCTTGGGTGGTTATCCTGAGAGTTGTCCCCACCAGGGTTAAATACTTGGGATACCTTGTGCCCTAGGTTGTAGCGTAGGGCGGAAAACAGATACTCGTGTAGTATAGTAAGTTGGGCGCCAGACAGGAGCATAAATCCACCTGTCACTCATTAATTAAAAAAAGGATAATGAGTAATTCAAAAGTATCTGTCATCAACAAAAGACCCGCTAGCAGATAGCCCCAGCTACAAAATGGCTTCTGGTCCCCAAAATCTCTTTAAAGGAAAGGTTATTTAATTAATCAATTAATCCCAAACAAACAAGATAAACCCCTTCACAAATAAATTTCAAGGAATAAATCAAGGGTTTTTACCAACGATACCAAATTAAATTTAGGTGACAAAGAATCAAATAACAAAAATCGCATTCACCATAAAACGTCACAGGAGAATGGTTCACTTAAGAAAACCAGTTCAGGCAGTTCATTAGGTGTGTGAGAGTGTGTGTAGGGGGGGTGAAAGAGTTCGGTCCAGAATAGTCCAGAAGTTCAGTTTTGTAAATATGTATGTAGGTGAAGATGTGTGTGTGTGTGTGTGTGTGGGGGGGAATGGATACCGAGTATAGGGAGAGGTTGCGCTGGATCCAGGGGATGGTCGAAACAATCCTAAGAGGGGAGAAGAAGCCTGGAGAGAGACAGGCAGATACCACTTAGCTGTAGGTTGTAAGCCCAGACCAGCTACAGCTCCAAGGGCCGCGCCAAAGACAAGGAGCTTGCCTTTTCCACACAATCCGGGGTTGCTTTTTGGTCCTGTTGTGCTTGTATATTTCCTTGCAGCTTATATATGTGTGGATTTCTCCTGCTCACACTCGCTTCCTCCTATTCTCCTCCATGTGGCCTGTTGTTTGAAAAGATCCCCTTCCCCCCATCTCACAGGTGCTCTTAATGATTTCCTAACTCCTCCCCCTTACCTGTGGGGAGGAAATGCAAGTCTGCACTTCCTGCCACAAGGTTTAATTCATTCATTTAAGACAATTGGACTTCTTTTGATGGTTATAGAAGTTTTCAGCATTGCATTTTCAGGATCCGCAGTATATGTTTTGTACTGTTCTGTCCTCTGTCGGTGTAAATGTACACAATTTATCAATTTAAAAAGTAAAAAAAAACCCAAAGTGTCTTTGTTTTTATGAACATTTACTGCAACTTTCAGAAATGCAATACAATTATAAGAATTGAACAGTAGACTGACCAATGTCATGATCTGTGATCCATACCGGATCAGTCAAGGCCATAGATGGTCATAGATTCGATTGGCATGTTTGATTTAAGTTTTATGTTGAATGCCCTTCCTGACACAACCCTCTGTATTTATCAGGGCTTGGGACCGGCACAATAAGACACTGGCTTGTGCCCCCTTGTGGCTACATTCAGTGTTGAAATACCCTTTTAGTTATTAAATAAACAATGCACAGTGTAAAATTATTATTATTATTATGGTGATTTTACACTATTAAATAGCACAAAAACAATGTGTTTAATTTTGTGACATTGACCCCTTTGGGTCATAATTTATGTATATTTAATTAGTAAATACTTGTTTGACACACACTTATACCTCAATACTATGACACAGATGCTTGTATATTATATAAACTATACGTGTAGTCAACCCTTACTCAAAGTTGAATTCATTTTTTGACAAACTCAGATAACAGAGAAAATATTTTCAGTGATTAAGAGACAAAATGAAAGAAAATACATGTCAAGAGACAAGAATGGCGAGTTTTTCATCTCCAGTCAGTATTTAGATCATATATATATATATATTTTAGTTTTGAGTTTTAAGCCAAGAACAGACGAGAAAATATGGACATTGCATCTGTGACATCAACCACAGGCTACTGAACCTCAGAGTGTGGTGGTTTTGGTCGCTGCCATGTCATTCATTCATTTTCCCTGAATACTTATCCTTACCAGGGCTGCAGGGGGCTGAATCCAGTCCCAGCTAACACTGGGCGAGAGGTGGGGTACACCCTGGACAGGCAGCCAGTTCATCACAGAACTGACACACAGAGACAAACAACCAATGACGCTCACATTCTCTTCTACGGGTCACTAAATAACCTGCATGTCTTTGGACTGTGGGAGGAAGTCGGAAGTCTCTAGCATTGATGAAGCACAATGAAAAAATAAAAATTGAATGAGGCAGCTTTGTTTAGTTTTTGTTTTTTACTTGGTGGATGAAAGAAGGGAGATATACTGCACATCTTTCGGTGACCCCACCTTGACAGTTTTACGACTTTGACCCCCCCCCCCTACACACACACACTTAGTGCAAGATGAGATAAGGGAGTTGTGTGATAGTGTCTTCCCTAATACCCCTATCAACAGGTTTACACACACAGACACACAAACACATTACTTTACCTATTAGAATGCATTCGCATTTATGGTCTTCTCCCCTCTGAGTCATGGAGTCCTGGGGACTTATTAGTTGTGCTGAATGTAGGTAAAGTTAAAGAAATGTTCTAGAAATGGGGGTGTCTTCTCTATTACCCCTGTCAGCAGTTTTACACACGCAGATAAGACCCCAAATGTTGGAGAAAAAATAAATCTGAGAAACAACCAATGAGAGAAAGGAGGTGTGAAAATCACATGAGAACGACTCAAAAACCATCTTGGTGAAAAAAAGAAACTCATCATGCCGCTGCAAAGATCTAAATGCGTCATCACCAACAGCATCAACAGAGATAATGATGTTTCTGACTAGAGCAAAAAAGAAATGCAGCATTTACAGCAGAAGAGAGTCATCGCATCTCTGATATGCGAGATGCCTGTTACAATCTTTCAAGAATCAAGGTTGAAAGCAGCTGATGCTCCAAAGAAGAGCGTAGTCTATCTGTGTCGACTGCAATTGCCCCTGTGCGATTCTCTGCATGAGAAATGGTCTCTGGAGCCGTACAGAGTGCAAGGCTATTAGGGCTATGTGTTCAAGTACAAAACAAGTGAGCTCAGGCTGTATCAGAGGAATGAGGGTGAAACAGTGGGGCCTCTGTCTGCTGTATGGATGCTGAGTTCCAACGACTGGCAGTGCTGAGGCTGGTGACAAATCACTTGACCTTAACCAGCCTGACTGGGCATCTTCCGGATCAAGAAGTCCCTGTAGCCGCTAAAGCCCAGATTGGAGGCCGAGACCAAGGCCACTTTCAACATGGTCTGGCAATGGAGAACCTGTCCCTCCGGTCGCTGGTCCTTACAAGCCACTCTCCGGACATCCGGAAAGAGAGGACCTACAGAGCACTTTCTCTTGGAGAGTTTTAATTCTGACTGTGGTGCATTCCAGACACTGATAGCTCTGCCAAGGGGCTGCGTGGAAGGAGAAGATGGAAGAAATTGGAGAAAAAATATTCTGTCTGTTTACCAGCTGCCGTAAATAGAATGACGTCCTGGCGGTGAAAAAAACTCTGTCCTTCTGAAACCACGCCCCCTCACCTGTGCAACGCTTAAGAGGAGACACAACAGCAGATGTACCAACACAACCCCCTTACTGGTTCAACCCGACTGAAAGACATGGACGATTTTAACCGACACTACAGTCAGAGACGGCCCACCACCACATGGACCCCCCTGCCTCAGGAGCCAGAGGACTCATCCTTCCCCTCACCCGGCTGTGAAGTTTCTCCTCCGGCCTCCACGACCCTGCCATTCCCTTCCCCGGACCACATCCCGGAGGAGAGTAAACATGCAGCCTCTCCATCCCCGATCCTCTCATCTGATGGCTGTTCCAACTCAGACACGGACAACGCAGATGGGGAGTCTCAGCGCTCCTACTCCTCCGCCGGCATCTTGACACCACCCTCTTCACCTGCTACATCCACTCCTGCAGACAACGAAAATGCGGCTGACGAGATGGACGGGGTGGTGTTGTCGGCTTTCTTCAACGCTGTAAAGGCAGCCGTCATCCATCTGCTCAACATCACCCTTCACAAGTTTCGACGCAAGCAGTGCTACTGGTGTCAGATCAGTAGCGGTTTTAGGTACGGGCGGACAGGGCAGCCGCCCGGGGCGCCATTTCGTGGGGGGCGCCACGAGCGCTTGGGAAAAAAAAAAAAAAAAAACTTCTGTATCATATCGCTCCAATCGGCACATTGGCGCCCCCTAACTGCAGGCGCCCTGCCTTGCTTGCTGAGAAGGTGCCATCCACAGAAGCCAGGCCCAGTAGAGGTTAGGCACGGGCGAAAATATCCTGTCTATTATATCACTGTGTGGGTAATTGGCACATTGGCGTTCCCTGACTGCAGGCGCCCTTGCTTGTTGAGAAGGTGCTGTGCACAGGAGTTGTGTGTGTGAAGGGGAAAGGCAAGGGGAGGGGGCGACAGTTCACCTCTGCCTGGGTCTCCAAATGCAACGCAATGCCAAGGGGATCTACTGCAATACTATAATGCAATTAGTGGGCTAAAGTCAGTCACACATCAACTTTCTTCCACATAACATACATGTGAAAATATTATAAATACAGGTTTATAATTCCTGCACGTTTTTTAATTGAGTGTAAAATTGCTAATTAAGTAGGTAGACGATAATGTGTTCACCAAGGTGAATTGGTTTACTCTTGGTCGTGAGTGACAGTGTTGGGGGGATGGGATCATGGGAAACAGATTGACTGTCATTGTCAAGTGAAAAATGGAGAGGAAAAGACCAAAGCCATCAGGAGCCCAATTTAGAAAAAGAAGAAAAGAAGAAGATGCCATTACTGAGGGGCTAACGTAGTTATAACTGGTGGTGTAACTCTTATGTTTGCTAGCCTTCTAGCTATGATGCATACTATAGTAGCCCCTAAGTGTACAGTTCCGCCGGTGGGACTCTTCACTGTCAACGAAATAAACTGAACTGCAACATCACTACGACATTACAGAAAGTCTTCTAACACATTATGACTTGGTTATTACCATTCTGGTAAAAACAGTGTTATAAAAGAGGGTGTGCATTAAGGGGCTAGTTTGGTCTGAACAGGAGATCTAATTTCACCACAAGATTTGCCTTTGCAACAAAACTAGTTACAGTTCAGTTATAATTTATTTCTATCATTTGGGTTAACGTTGAGCCCTGTAATTAGCTAAGAGAATTTTCATATGGTAATTTTAATGACAAACATTTGTCATGTGCTACTACTCATCATAGTTCGCATAGTTCAACTATAGTTTAGCATAGTTAACCAGTCATAAATAAACGTTTGCCAAGCATAGAATTCGAGGCAGTAGCCAAGGAGCTAATTATTCCTCCTGATAGGTTAATATAGCATGTAATGACAGACATGCAAGGACATGTTTATTTAAAATTGCATTTTATGGATGTTTGTATAAGAGTTATATTGTAGTCTACAGTATTTTGATGTAAATTTCAGTTGTAATTCCATTGCAATTTCAGGGGCTCTTCTAAAATACTTTGGGGCATCCGCTGCCTCTCAGGCAGAGCCACCTACCTCCCCCACTCAGGATGAGGAGCTGCCACCCACCTCCTCATCAGCTACACAGGCCTCTGCTGCAATGGTCTCAGCTGATACTGAGGATGAAGATGTCTTTGCCTCTACCCAGCTTGAGCCTTCAGGTGGGTTTTGTGTGTGTGTGTGTGTGTGTGTTTATGTGTAGGTGGTATGCCCAGGCTACAAGACAGCTGTACTTATGATAATTTCTGAGTAGGCCTATGTATTATGTTCCACTGTTATGTGCTTTGAGTAATATGCTAATATGTTGTCTGACAGAAATGCCTGAAGCGAAACCCCCATTCAGCCCCCCTGCTGAGGATGAGCCTCTGTCAAGTGACCCTGCCAGCTGGCCCTCACCTCTGACTGACAGGATGCGCACTGAGCTCGTTTGCAGAGGACCAAGTAAGTTGCCACCTGACTTTGTTTTCGAACGGAATGAGAGTGATGGGAGAAGTTGCCACCACCAGTATTTTAAGAAGACCTTAGTTAGTGGTGAAAAGATGGCAAGAAGTTGGCTGATCTATTCCATTGAGAACAACAGCCTCTTTTGCTTTTGCTGCAAATTGTTTTCCAAGAGAAGCATTAATTTAACAGCTTCAGGAGTGTCAAATTGGAAACATGCAAGCAGTTACCTCACATCACATGAAAACAGCCCAGAACACCTCAATTGCATGAAAGCATGGAAGGAACTGGCAGTGAGGTTGAAAAGTGGAGAAACTATTGATAAACAGGAGATGGCACTTGTGGAGGCTGAGAGGGTGAGATGGAGAGCAGTACTGACACGTCTCACTGCTATTGTGCAGTCACTGGCAGAGCTTCTCAAAGCTGAAGCTGATCAAGTCATACCTGAGGTCAACCATGTCTCAGGAACGACTCACTGGTCTTGCTGTCATCAGTATAAATCATGTAATTGGGGAACAGACTTCATACGATGACATTATTGATGACTTTGCATCGAGGAGGGCTAGAAAGGTCAGGTTGTAGTTTAAAAAATGTAATACTTATATAACTGCTATATCTATTTGTATATATTTTAACAGTTGTATATATATTTCGTTTTTTATGTCATTTTATTTATTGAAGTAATGGTTAAGTATTATTGTTTTCTGTGTTCACTTTATTACTTATTACTGTATATATATTTCTTTTTTGTATGTCATTTTATTTATTGAAGTAATGGTTAAGTATTATTGTTTTCTGTGTTCACTTTATTACTTATTACTGTATATATATATTTTTTATGTCATTTTATTTATTGAAGTAATGGTTAAGTATTATTGTTTTCTGTGTTCACTTATTTACTATGTCACTTTAATTGAATGTGCATGTCACTTTTAAATATGTTGTTGCAAAAAAAAAAATTAGTTGTTAAGAAAAACTTTCAATGTCTTTTTTAACTTTTTTTTTCATCAACTGAAGTAATTGTTGTCTTTGTCTTCCCATAGTCACCGTCTGGATAATAGGGAATATTGCCCAGAGAGCTGCAGAGACAACCGGAAGGAACTTAGGCCTTACTGACGTCTCCATCTGCTGGTTTGGCTGGGGTGGCCTGCGTTGGAGACTTCTTCTTCCTTTTTTCCAAAGCAGCCTGCCAGCAAGAGCAGCATCGAATGTCCTCCTCATCCACTGGGGCAGGAACAGCCTGGGGGAGACCACCAGTGTTGAACTCGTCACCCGGATGAAGCAGGACCTGCACCAGCTTCACCACTGGAACCCTCATGATGATCATGTTTTCTTCATTGTGTCAGAGGTGCCAGTGGAGGGCTGGTGCAAATCCAGTGAGAGTGGACAAAGCCCGGAAATTTGTCAACAGTGTTATGCCTACATTTGTCCATGGTTTGGATGGTGCCATTGTTGAGCACCCTCTCATTAAACATAACACTCCAGGGCTATTCTTAGTAGATAAAGTTCATTTCACCCCTAGGGAAATGATATTTTTTTAAATGCAATAGCCAACTGTCTTAAAGACCACCTCCAAATGCAGTGAACTTCTACACTGCATTTGAATCTGGCCTTTAGAACACCATTCACCACAAGTTCTAAAGATAGCCCTCAGTGTCATGGCTCATGTTGAGTTTCTCATGTTTATTATTTTTATTTAAAAAAAAAAACCCAAACTATAACTAAACTATGCATAGACACATTTAATGTGTTTAACTGTTCGAACACATCAGCGAGGTAAGCAACGTGTGCGAGCCACACACTGTTGCTAAACAGGTCTGCAAGAGGCGACTTGTTCTGGGCAAGAAACGCTGCAATTTCACTTCGTAGTTCATAAAAACAGGACAGTACCTTTCCCCTCGAAAGCCAGCGTACTTCGGCATTATACAACACCTGTACATGCTCACTACCAAGATCTTGGCACAGTTTTTGAAAACATCGGGTGTTCTTTGCGCTTCGTTTAATGTAGTTTACCACTTGGACGACATCTTTTAATGTTCCATGAAGCACTGGTACCATATCCTTTGCTGCCAGGGCCTCTCGATGCAAAAAACAATGGTTCCAAGTTGCATTCGGAGCTTTCTCAAGTATTCTCCTTACGACCCCCGAGTGTTTTCATGTCATACAGGCAGCGCCATCAGTTGTGATACCGACGCACAGGTCCCAGCTTAGGCCCACTGAACTCAAATACAAGTCCACGGAGCTGAAAATGTCCTCTGCAGTCGTAGTAGTAGGGAGCTCTCTTGTACAGAGAAATTGTTCCTGTAAATCCCCGTCCCACACATATTTCACGTAAACAAGTAAAACAGCTTTGTTTGTTATGTCTGTAGATTCATCCATTTATAATGCAAAATGACCACTTTCATTGATTCGAGCTGTGGTCTGTTGTTTAATGTCATCCGACATGTCTTCAATTCGCCTATTTATAGTGTCATTTGACAACGGTATAGTTTTCAGCTTATCCGCTGCGGATTGATCCAACACCTCTCTCACCATGTCCATGGCTGCAGGTAAGATAAGGTCCTCTGCAATGGTGTGGGGCTTTTTTAACTTAGCAATACGATGTGCCACCCGGTAAGATGCACGGAGTGCCTGTTCTTGCTTCGAGCATAAAGAAGTAAGACACTTTTGTGATGACCTCAGGTCTTGAAGTCGTCTTCGAAAGTACTCAACAGGTTTATCTTTGAGAGAAGGATGCTTTGTTTCCAAGTGCCGCTTCAGTTTTGACAGCTTCATGCTTTCTTGTGCCAGAACCTCGGTGCACAAAACACACTGAGGTTTTTGCCCTCTTTTGTCCTCAATGTAAGAAAACCCAT
Source organism: Collichthys lucidus (assembly GCA_004119915.2). Lineage (NCBI taxonomy): Eukaryota > Metazoa > Chordata > Actinopteri > Sciaenidae > Collichthys > Collichthys lucidus. The sequence continues at coordinate 13,269,446 of CM014088.1, read as the reverse complement.
ATTTCATGTAGTCAGTGTTATAATTGCGTTTCGACATGTTAAATTAGCTTTTGAAAACAAACGTTGTAGGTCTTCTTCTATGCAGTGAAATGGTGGGCGTCTATTAACATTACAAGGCTTTATCGCCACCTACTGTGGCGATTGTGAATAGACGGCACTCTGCGGCATAAAAAATCCACTTCAAAATAAAAGCACAGGATTTTGTTCTTAATATTTTTTTCCCAGGCAAAGGCCCGCGACCCACTGAGAACGGGTCCGCGACCCACTTTTGGGTCGCGACCCACCAGTTGAGAATCACTGGTGTACGGAAGACCGCTTGCCCGGTGTCGCTCGGGACAGGTTCGGACTGGCAGTCTGTGCTATAACATGGATCAAGCTTCAAGCAGAAGGGTGGTTATAATTACCCCTACCGATGCCGATAACAGTAAGTATCAGTCTCAGCTACTGGAAGATCACTAGTAGAGCTTAGTGTTCAATGTTGGCCTGACTAACAACTGTTACTGTAGGTGTGTAAAACATGAAGGCTACTGCTATATATGGACTTCCTGTTACATTGTTTCAATATGTTTATTTCTTTCTCTCCATGGATCAAGCTTTAAGGCAGCTTGCCACATGTTGCCCTACCACAATGCCAAAAACATCAGTCTCAGCTATTTAGTACTGTCATCTATCTTGTTTTATTTAACTCATACGACAATAGTATTGAAACCAAACAAAATGAGCCACAACTTTTTTTTTCATCAACTGAAGTAATTGTTTTCTTTGTCTTCCCATAGTCACCGTCTGGATAATAGGGAATATTGCCCAGAGAGCTGCAGAGACAACCGGAAGGAACTTAGGCCTTACTGACGTCTCCATCTGCTGGTTTGGCTGGGGTGGCCTGCGTTGGAGACTTCTTCTTCCTTTTTTCCAAAGCTGCCTGCCAGCAAGAGCAGCATCGAATGTCCTCCTCATCCACTGGTTTAGGAACGACCTGGGGGAGACCACCAGTGTTGAACTCGTCACCCGGATGAAGCAGGACCTGCACCAGCTTCACCACTGGAACCCTCATGATGATCATGTTTTCTTCATTGTGTCAGAGGTGCCAGTGGAGGGCTGGTGCAAATCCAGTGAGAGTGGACAAAGCCCGGAAATTTGTCAACAGTGTTATGCCTACATTTGTCCATGGTTTGGATGGTGCCATTGTTGAGCACCCTCTCATTAAACATAACACTCCAGGGCTATTCTTAGTAGATAAAGTTCATTTCACCCCTAGGGAAATGATATTTTTTTAAATGCAATAGCCAACTGTCTTAAAGACCACCTCCAAATGCAGTGAACTTCTACACTGCATTTGAATCTGGCCTTTAGAACACCATTCACCACAAGTTCTAAAGATAGCCCTCAGTGTCATGGCTCATGTTGAGTTTCTCATGTTTATTATTTTTATTTAAAAAAAAAAACCCAAACTATAACTAAACTATGCATAGACACATTTAATGTGTTTAACTGTTCGAACACATCAGCGAGGTAAGCAACGTGTGCGAGCCACACACTGTTGCTAAACAGGTCTGCAAGAGGCGACTTGTTCTGGGCAAGAAACGCTGCAATTTCACTTCGTAGTTCATAAAAACAGGACAGTACCTTTCCCCTCGAAAGCCAGCGTACTTCGGCATTATACAACACCTGTACATGCTCACTACCAAGATCTTGGCACAGTTTTTGAAAACATCGGGTGTTCTTTGCGCTTCGTTTAATGTAGTTTACCACTTGGACGACATCTTTTAATGTTCCATGAAGCACTGGTACCATATCCTTTGCTGCCAGGGCCTCTCGATGCAAAAAACAATGGTTCCAAGTTGCATTCGGAGCTTTCTCAAGTATTCTCCTTACGACCCCAGAGTGTTTTCATGTCATACAGGCAGCGCCATCAGTTGTGATACCGACGCACAGGTCCCAGCTTAGGCCCACTGAACTCAAATACAAGTCCACGGAGCTGAAAATGTCCTCTGCAGTCGTAGTAGTAGGGAGCTCTCTTGTACAGAGAAATTGTTCCTGTAAATCCCCGTCCCACACATATTTCACGTAAACAAGTAAAACAGCTTTGTTTGTTATGTCTGTAGATTCATCCATTTATAATGCAAAATGACCACTTTCATTGATTCGAGCTGTGGTCTGTTGTTTAATGTCATCCGACATGTCTTCAATTCGCCTATTTATAGTGTCATTTGACAACGGTATAGTTTTCAGCTTATCCGCTGCGGATTGATCCAACACCTCTCTCACCATGTCCATGGCTGCAGGTAAGATAAGGTCCTCTGCAATGGTGTGGGGCTTTTTTAACTTAGCAATACGATGTGCCACCCGGTAAGATGCACGGAGTGCCTGTTCTTGCTTCGAGCATAAAGAAGTAAGACACTTTTGTGATGACCTCAGGTCTTGAAGTCGTCTTCGAAAGTACTCAACAGGTTTATCTTTGAGAGAAGGATGCTTTGTTTCCAAGTGCCGCTTCAGTTTTGACAGCTTCATGCTTTCTTGTGCCAGAACCTCGGTGCACAAAACACACTGAGGTTTTTGCCCTCTTTTGTCCTCAATGTAAGAAAACCCATATTTCATGTAGTCAGTGTTATAATTGCGTTTCGACATGTTAAATTAGCTTTTGAAAACAAACGTTGTAGGTCTTCTTCTATGCAGTGAAATGGTGGGCGTCTATTAACATTACAAGGCTTTATCGCCACCTACTGTGGCGATTGTGAATAGACGGCACTCTGCGGCATAAAAAATCCACTTCAAAATAAAAGCACAGGATTTTGTTCTTAATATTTTTTTCCCAGGCAAAGGCCCGCGACCCACTGAGAACGGGTCCGCGACCCACTTTTGGGTCGCGACCCACCAGTTGAGAATCACTGGTGTACGGAAGACCGCTTGCCCGGTGTCGCTCGGGACAGGTTCGGACTGGCAGTCTGTGCTATAACATGGATCAAGCTTCAAGCAGAAGGGTGGTTATAATTACCCCTACCGATGCCGATAACAGTAAGTATCAGTCTCAGCTACTGGAAGATCACTAGTAGAGCTTAGTGTTCAATGTTGGCCTGACTAACAACTGTTACTGTAGGTGTGTAAAACATGAAGGCTACTGCTATATATGGACTTCCTGTTACATTGTTTCAATATGTTTATTTCTTTCTCTCCATGGATCAAGCTTTAAGGCAGCTTGCCACATGTTGCCCTACCACAATGCCAAAAACATCAGTCTCAGCTATTTAGTACTGTCATCTATCTTGTTTTATTTAACTCATACGACAATAGTATTGAAACCAAACAAAATGAGCCACAACTTTTTTTTTCATCAACTGAAGTAATTGTTTTCTTTGTCTTCCCATAGTCACCGTCTGGATAATAGGGAATATTGCCCAGAGAGCTGCAGAGACAACCGGAAGGAACTTAGGCCTTACTGACGTCTCCATCTGCTGGTTTGGCTGGGGTGGCCTGCGTTGGAGACTTCTTCTTCCTTTTTTCCAAAGCTGCCTGCCAGCAAGAGCAGCATCGAATGTCCTCCTCATCCACTGGTTTAGGAACGACCTGGGGGAGACCACCAGTGTTGAACTCGTCACCCGGATGAAGCAGGACCTGCACCAGCTTCACCACTGGAACCCTCATGATGATCATGTTTTCTTCATTGTGTCAGAGGTGCCAGTGGAGGGCTGGTGCAAATCCAGTGAGAGTGGACAAAGCCCGGAAATTTGTCAACAGTGTTATGCCTACATTTGTCCATGGTTTGGATGGTGCCATTGTTGAGCACCCTCTCATTAAACATAACACTCCAGGGCTATTCTTAGTAGATAAAGTTCATTTCACCCCTAGGGAAATGATATTTTTTTAAATGCAATAGCCAACTGTCTTAAAGACCACCTCCAAATGCAGTGAACTTCTACACTGCATTTGAATCTGGCCTTTAGAACACCATTCACCACAAGTTCTAAAGATAGCCCTCAGTGTCATGGCTCATGTTGAGTTTCTCATGTTTATTATTTTTATTTAAAAAAAAAAACCCAAACTATAACTAAACTATGCATAGACACATTTAATGTGTTTAACTGTTCGAACACATCAGCGAGGTAAGCAACGTGTGCGAGCCACACACTGTTGCTAAACAGGTCTGCAAGAGGCGACTTGTTCTGGGCAAGAAACGCTGCAATTTCACTTCGTAGTTCATAAAAACAGGACAGTACCTTTCCCCTCGAAAGCCAGCGTACTTCGGCATTATACAACACCTGTACATGCTCACTACCAAGATCTTGGCACAGTTTTTGAAAACATCGGGTGTTCTTTGCGCTTCGTTTAATGTAGTTTACCACTTGGACGACATCTTTTAATGTTCCATGAAGCACTGGTACCATATCCTTTGCTGCCAGGGCCTCTCGATGCAAAAAACAATGGTTCCAAGTTGCATTCGGAGCTTTCTCAAGTATTCTCCTTACGACCCCCGAGTGTTTTCATGTCATACAGGCAGCGCCATCAGTTGTGATACCGACGCACAGGTCCCAGCTTAGGCCCACTGAACTCAAATACAAGTCCACGGAGCTGAAAATGTCCTCTGCAGTCGTAGTAGTAGGGAGCTCTCTTGTACAGAGAAATTGTTCCTGTAAATCCCCGTCCCACACATATTTCACGTAAACAAGTAAAACAGCTTTGTTTGTTATGTCTGTAGATTCATCCATTTATAATGCAAAATGACCACTTTCATTGATTCGAGCTGTGGTCTGTTGTTTAATGTCATCCGACATGTCTTCAATTCGCCTATTTATAGTGTCATTTGACAACGGTATAGTTTTCAGCTTATCCGCTGCGGATTGATCCAACACCTCTCTCACCATGTCCATGGCTGCAGGTAAGATAAGGTCCTCTGCAATGGTGTGGGGCTTTTTTAACTTAGCAATACGATGTGCCACCCGGTAAGATGCACGGAGTGCCTGTTCTTGCTTCGAGCATAAAGAAGTAAGACACTTTTGTGATGACCTCAGGTCTTGAAGTCGTCTTCGAAAGTACTCAACAGGTTTATCTTTGAGAGAAGGATGCTTTGTTTCCAAGTGCCGCTTCAGTTTTGACAGCTTCATGCTTTCTTGTGCCAGAACCTCGGTGCACAAAACACACTGAGGTTTTTGCCCTCTTTTGTCCTCAATGTAAGAAAACCCATATTTCATGTAGTCAGTGTTATAATTGCGTTTCGACATGTTAAATTAGCTTTTGAAAACAAACGTTGTAGGTCTTCTTCTATGCAGTGAAATGGTGGGCGTCTATTAACATTACAAGGCTTTATCGCCACCTACTGTGGCGATTGTGAATAGACGGCACTCTGCGGCATAAAAAATCCACTTCAAAATAAAAGCACAGGATTTTGTTCTTAATATTTTTTTCCCAGGCAAAGGCCCGCGACCCACTGAGAACGGGTCCGCGACCCACTTTTGGGTCGCGACCCACCAGTTGAGAATCACTGGTGTACGGAAGACCGCTTGCCCGGTGTCGCTCGGGACAGGTTCGGACTGGCAGTCTGTGCTATAACATGGATCAAGCTTCAAGCAGAAGGGTGGTTATAATTACCCCTACCGATGCCGATAACAGTAAGTATCAGTCTCAGCTACTGGAAGATCACTAGTAGAGCTTAGTGTTCAATGTTGGCCTGACTAACAACTGTTACTGTAGGTGTGTAAAACATGAAGGCTACTGCTATATATGGACTTCCTGTTACATTGTTTCAATATGTTTATTTCTTTCTCTCCATGGATCAAGCTTTAAGGCAGCTTGCCACATGTTGCCCTACCACAATGCCAAAAACATCAGTCTCAGCTATTTAGTACTGTCATCTATCTTGTTTTATTTAACTCATACGACAATAGTATTGAAACCAAACAAAATGAGCCACAACTTTTTTTTTCATCAACTGAAGTAATTGTTTTCTTTGTCTTCCCATAGTCACCGTCTGGATAATAGGGAATATTGCCCAGAGAGCTGCAGAGACAACCGGAAGGAACTTAGGCCTTACTGACGTCTCCATCTGCTGGTTTGGCTGGGGTGGCCTGCGTTGGAGACTTCTTCTTCCTTTTTTCCAAAGCTGCCTGCCAGCAAGAGCAGCATCGAATGTCCTCCTCATCCACTGGTTTAGGAACGACCTGGGGGAGACCACCAGTGTTGAACTCGTCACCCGGATGAAGCAGGACCTGCACCAGCTTCACCACTGGAACCCTCATGATGATCATGTTTTCTTCATTGTGTCAGAGGTGCCAGTGGAGGGCTGGTGCAAATCCGGTGACAGTGGACAAAGCCCGGAAATTTGTCAACAGTGTTATGCCTACATTTGTCCGTGGTTTGGATGGTGCCATTGTTGAGCACCCTCTCATTAAACATAACACTCCAGGGCTATTCTTAGTAGATAAAGTTCATTTCACCCCTAGGGAAATTATATTTTTTAAATGCAATAGCCAACTGTCTTAAAGACCACCCCAAAATGCAGTGAACTTCTACACTGCATTTGAATCTGGCCTTTAGAACACCATTTTTAAGTTCTAAAGATAGCCCTCAGTGTCATGGCTCATGTTGAGTTTCTCATGTTTATTATTTTTATAAAAATAAATAAATATAAAAAAACCCAAACTATAACATCTGTAGCCATAATACAGTTTGGCTACAACCTCAGATCAGATGAGACAACCCGCTGAATTTAAGCATATTACTTAACGGAGGAAAAGAAACTAAGTAGTGATGTGTCGGTCGCGAACGATCCGGTTCTAAGAGCCGGCTCCCCCCCACTTCTGTGCCTCACTGTCTCCTCCATGCCATGCCTGTTCTCACACATCTTGACCAATCACGTTCAGCTTTCAATTCAAAAAGTGGAGGGAAAAAAAAACCCCCTTTTTCTCTTTTTTTGTGTAAAAGCTGCACATCATTGATATAGCAGCATCCACGGCAGGGGTGACAGACACACACACACAGCGGTCGCGGAGGCCAAACACGACAGGAGGGAGACGAGAGACATTATTTAGGTTGATAAATTAATTAGTTTGTACGTTTTATTTATATAGCACATTTTTTACACCACATGCACTGACCGAAGTGCTTCACAATGTCAAAAATAATAGAACATTTAAAAATAACAGCAATAATAAAATAATAAATAAAACCAATTAATAAAATGTGAGGAGCTGTTTGGGAGCCTAAAGAGCCGGCTCCTTATAGTATGCAGAGACAAAAGAACCGGCACTCCAAAATAGGCCAAAAGTTCAATCACTAGCGGCGAGCAAAGAGGGAATAGCCCAGCACCGAATCCCCGTCCAACGGGCAGACGTGGGAAATGTGGTGTACGGAAGACCGCTTGCCCGGTGTCGCTCGGGACAGGTTCGGACTGGCAGTCTGTGCTATAACATGGATCAAGCTTCAAGCAGAAGGGTGGTTATAATTACCCCTACCGATGCCGATAACAGTAAGTATCAGTCTCAGCTACTGGAAGATCACTAGTAGAGCTTAGTGTTCAATGTTGGCCTGACTAACAACTGTTACTGTAGGTGTGTAAAACATGAAGGCTACTGCTATATATGGACTTCCTGTTACATTAGTTCAATATGTTTATTTCTTTCTCTCCATGGATCAAGCTTTAAGGCAGCTTGCCACATGTTGCCCTACCACAATGCCAAAAACATCAGTCTCAGCTATTTAGTACTGTCATCTATCTTGTTTTATTTAACTCATACGACAATAGTATTGAAACCAAACAAAATGAGCCACAACTTTTTTTTTCATCAACTGAAGTAATTGTTTTCTTTGTCTTCCCATAGTCACCGTCTGGATAATAGGGAATATTGCCCAGAGAGCTGCAGAGACAACCGGAAGGAACTTAGGCCTTACTGACGTCTCCATCTGCTGGTTTGGCTGGGGTGGCCTGCGTTGGAGACTTCGGCTGTGTCCGAAATCACTCCCTAACCACTATATAGTGCACTATATAGTGCCCACGCCATTTTGTAGTGGTGTCCGAATGTTTAGTGTCCACTATATAGTGCACTGCATGTATCCCACAATTCACCGCGAAATGTAGTGAACATCCGATGGTCACTAACCGAAGCAAGATATCCCATCATGCATTGCCGGAAATTCTCTGTGCGCGGAAAGTGAATATGGCGGACGGACGGGAGACTGTGTACAAATGTAAGTATTTTTTTCATTTAACGTTTGATTCCGAGGTTTAAAACAGGTTGTTAATAGTTTGTATATATGCAATACTATTAAATATATAATATAATACTACAAAACTTACTGGGGGGTACGCATTAAGCCATTACGGCACCAATCATGGCTAGCGACCGAGGTCAGTACTACAGGTAACTGTTAACGCTGTTCGTCATGTTAAACTACAGCCTATTATAATTCATAAGTAATGTCAGCGAAATTACATTCAAGTGTCAAATAAGCACGGGAGAATCTTGTTAATTTATTGTAATCTCGCAGAGACGGACGACGATGTGGCAGGTTTAATCCGCCTGAGAAAGACAAACGATCGCCTTTTTTCAGGCAAACGCTTCGCCTCCACAGCCGGTTGGGAGTGAGTAAAAGTTACTTCATTCTTCTGAAGCAGTGACGTTATCTTATTAAGATGAAAACTGACAACAACTGTAAAATGACACGGACTTTTGACTAAATATCATAAGCATTTGACACTGACAGCATTAATTATTGTTAATTGTCGTTGTTTTTCATCCTGTACGTGTTTTTTTTTTTTTTTTTAGAGCTATTCTGAAAGAAATGGGGCTGACGGGCGTGGTGACCCCTGCCCGGGCGGCCAAAAAGTGGGAGAACCTAAAAAAAACATACAAGGTTAGGATGCATCATAATTAACTAAAGCTCTATTTTGTGAAAGCATAGATGAAAGTACAGTGACTTTAACCTTTGTATATTTTCTTTGCCGTGTTTAGCATTATAAACGAACACTACAGTAATATCACATCAAATGTGTGTATATTGCAATGTGTGTAGGAGCTGAGAAAGCCACCAACAGGGAGTGGCACTGAGTCAGGAAAGTCTACTGCCAGGGATTGGAAGTGGTTCTCCCTCATGGATGAGGCAATAGGTGGGAGGCCTTCTATTCGACCTCCTTGTCTTATTGCCTCAGCCTGGGGGGAGACCCCACCAGGCTCAGCATTAGCCTCCCCTGATTCAGTGCCACCAGAGCCAGAGTGTCAGGGTGCTGAGCAGGACTCAGAGTCTGAAGAGCCAGCTCCACCAAAGCGACAGTGGCGTGACCCAGTTTTAGAACTGTTGGAGAGGCAGAAGAGGGCAAAGGGAGAAAAGGGAGGAGGACAGGGAGGAGAGGCTTTTGAACCTCCTTGAAAAAATAGTAGAGAAAATGTAAATTAGATTAATAAATAACAAAAAGAAATACATGTCTCACTTTGTTTTCAATTGAAATACAGTTCTTTATCAACTTAACTACTAAATTATAACATATAGGGCAGAGGAGAGTGACAGGTGAAATTAGGTTAGAGAAAAGAGAATAAACATCTAAACATTGATTGTGATTTGATTTCTTTCTTTTTTCTCTTAATAATCGTGGTCCTGCAGAGCTGGAGGGTTGTTAACTGGCGCTGAAACAGCAGCAGCAATGCGACCACGCAGCCGTTCTCCACATGTCAAATCTGGCTGTACCAGATCTCCGCCATCATCCCGCCCCAGTGCCTCCTCCACAGGCTCCAGAATATCTCCATCTCTTTGCCAGAGATTGTGGAGAAAGTTTGGCAGAGATTGTGGAGAAAGTTTTTAATAATTTAAAAATAACAGCAATAATAAAATAATTAATAAAACTAATTAATAAAATGTGAGGAGCTGTTTGGGAGCCTAAAGAGCCGGCTCCTTATAGTATGCAGAGACAAAAGAACCGGCACTCCAAAATAAGCCAAAAGTCCAATCACTAGCGGCAAGCGAAGAGGGAATAGCCCAGCACCGAATCCCCGTCCAACGGGCAGACGTGGGAAATGTGGTGTACGGAGAAAGACCGCTTGCTCGGGAGCAGGTTTGACTGGCAGTCTGTGCTATCGGGCAAATGCAGCCTTTGCAATACTCAAAATAGATGCATCCGTGCAGCCGCTAGGTTTATGTGAAACCGAAACAGGGATGATTTCACATTATTTAAAAAGCCGCCTAATGTGGACAAAAGCAGCCCAATTTTTGTTCACCCGCCCAATGTGGCAACACTGCACTCCTCTCTCCTACAGATGCTTACTAGGTATGTAACGATACATCGTGACAGGATTAAAATCGGTACAAATGCGTGACGACTCGTATCGGTTGACAGAAAAAATGAATCGCGATTCGTGGCAAATGCGAGAAAAGTAGGTTACGTTGTTTTCCGTCTTTTTTAAAATTAGAAATAGGTCAAGTTGTGGCTGCAGCTTCCACTGTCGCATCTGCCTTTCTGTGTCACACACGCACACACACATGCGCAGTAGTGGTAATCGGCATCAGGCCTGACTGTACCGTAAATGACACCATAACACAGACCCTCCATGAATTCACGATGTTGCGATTTGCAACTTCAACGCAACTTCAGTGAGTCCCCGTAAATTCAGGGCGGTGTTGCAATTTTAACCAATCACCGCAACTTCTCCGCAACTTCCGCGCAGTCTGCACGGGGGATTAAACTCGGGTCAAGGAAGGCGGCACGGTGCGGGAGGATCCCCTCGTGGAATCTCTCCCCGGCGCTGGCTGGCCCCCGCCGGGCGCATTTCCTCCGAGGCGGTGCGCCGTGAGCTCTGCGTTTACAGCGCCCGGATCTCGCAGTTTCCCGGAGCCGTGGACTCTCATTAAAGGGTTAATGAGCTATCATCTTAATTGTTTTTATTTTCAGTTAGCTCATACTTCAAGCTTAAAGGTAATGGTCAGATCAGCTGCTTGCTGGCAGCCCTAATAAGAACACAAACTGTTTGAGAGTTTCTGTAAAGAAAGATTTTTTTTTCCTACAAATAAAAAGATAATTTTAGTTGGTCAGAGTTTGTCTGTAGCTCATTTTGATTAAAAAAAAAAATCGTATCGTGAACAAAAAATCGTGACTCGAATCGAGTCGTAAGTTGAGTGTATCGTTACATCCCTAATGCTTACTGTATGAGAGAGGTAGAATGAGGGAAAAACTCCCTACGTAACCCCAGTCCCGTGTCAGCTGGCGGTGCCTGCCATAACTGACCTCCATCCAACCATCCATAATCTTATTTAGAAAAAAAAAAAACTCCAAAAGTAAGGAAAAACGTAGGACGGTATAGGTATTTTTTATTTGTATTTTTACAAAACAAAAAGGTGTGCAATTAAAATGAAAAAAAAAAACACGCAACTTTTCAACCGGTCACGGTCTCTTCAGGCTACACACCTATACAATAATAATAATAAACCTCTCTCTTTACACATGTTGTCTGTAGGAGGATCAAGGGAGAAATGAGCTCTCTCGCTCCCCTCTCCCTTATATACCAGACGAGACTCCGCCCCTTTTGGCCTCCATCTGGTCTCCGGTAAGTTCCCGTAACATATGAAATACACCATTTTTAACTATTTACAATGAATTTCACACATATTTAACTTAAAATATATATCAAAAATCATGAACTCATTTTTAAACACATAAATAAATAATCAACTTATTTTTAAACATACAGACATCCATGAAATTCACTTTTTTTTAACTATTTACAATTGTATTATAAATACAATGAAATCAAGCATATTGGATTAGTGAATTAATTTATTCTTAAACATAAAATACATGATACCATAGGGAACGATATCGCCCACCCCTACTTTGAGGATTTACAGCTTTTTGTTCTTGCCACTGCTAGGCAGAGAGACAAGGACGCCGACTAAAGACAAACCATCCATGACATTCCAGGGAGAGCGGGAGTAGCTCTCCTTCCCAAACACCAAACAGTGAGCCAGGACCTGGTGTTACAGCAACATTACATCAATTCTGGATTCTTTAAAACACTCTGATAATCTGAACCACAAAAATGACAGGAAAAGTTGGTTGATATAAATGCCATACAACATCACAATAACCACAAAACTGGTGTTTACCTTGATAACTAACTTCACAGAGTTGATTAAGTCTTCAAACTTGTTCCAGTTGTAATTTTATACATTTAACCCTGCAAAAGTAGCACTCTAACTTCTTAATGGTTCGCTAGCCTAACATGAACATCGACAGTTAGGGCTCAACATAACATTTTTTCCCTACTGCCCCCCCGGGCCAGTAGATCAGAGTTTTACTGGCCCCTTGGGTATTTTCACTGGCCCGGACAACAAAAATGAAAATAACTCTTTTTTTTTAACCCAAATTTTGATTTATTAAATTCATTTCATTTACATTTTACAATTTACACATTTCAGATAATAATTTCTCTTTCTAAAAATAACTAACTAACTAAGAAAGCATCTGCCGTAGAACACAATCACATAGAACAGTGAGTGGGGAAAAAAGGTGTGTGTGTGTGTGTGTTCACTCCAAGCCCCTTCTGTCTGCTCCTGCGAGCCACCTGTCCACCACAGACATGGAGTTGAAGTCCTCAAGGCCTGGACCCTCCAGACTAATGAACAGGGTTTCCGCGGAGTCATAAAAAGTCATAAATTTCATAACGAGAATTTTAGGCCATAAAAGGTCATAAAAACATTCGGATTTTTCATTCAAGGTCATAAATTACACTTCTTAAATTTATCTGCTTTGGTAGACTACTAAAACTACGAAGAAAATACGCTGCGAAGCATTTCAGCCAATCAAAAACATTTTCGTATGCAGATCGCTTATCCTGACAATTTCGCCTGTAGTTCTATCTGAGGAAATCTGGCTGGTAACATACTATTCCAGAACTACAAGGTCCATTAATGCGGCAGTGCATCGTAACAGACGTCAGTCGTCGTAAGGACTTTCGCATAACTCGCGCGCGAGAAGAGCCCTACTTCATGTTCTCTGGTGGCAAACGATTATCGGTCTCCCTACCTCATCGCATTTATGTAGGTAGTGGGTCTGATTAATTGACTTTGAACAATGGGAAAGTGTACGTTTAACTTGGCATGGCTCGACGATGATGAGATGAAGAGATGGCTAAAGCCCGTCGCGAACAACAAATACCAAGCATTTTGCACCCTCTGTAAGAAGACGTTGGAGCTTGCCAGTTTAGGCTTAAAAGCCTTGCATTCACACGCGAAATCGGAGCGGCATCAGTTATCGGTAAAAGGTCTTCAGCGGGTGCAGGCAATCACTCAGTTTTGTTCTCCATCACTGCCTGGTTCAAGCTCATCGCGTGATTCCGGTTGTCCCACTCCCGCTACATCCAGTCGGCCTTCCACATCCAGTGCCACTGGGACTTGCCACTGACGACTTGTTAGTGTGGAAGGTACTGCGTCAATATACAATTTGTTGATATACAATTTGAAAAATATACAATTAACTGATGAACGGACTGACTTGACTGACGAACTGATGGACGGACAGACGGACGACTTGTTAGTGTGGAAGGTACTGCGTCAATATACAATTTGTTGACATACAATTTGAAAAATATACAATTAACTGATGAACGGACAGACGGACTGACGAACTGATGGACGGACAGACGGACGACTTGTTAGTGTGGAAGGTACTTTGTCGATATCCAATTTGTAGATGTACAATTTGAAAAATATACAATTTGTTGCTGTCAATAAAAAAAACTTGTTGCTGTAAATTAAAAAAAACTAGAAAGGAATTTTAATGACTAATATGTTTTTTTTAATAGTTCGTGTAGGTCATAAATTTAAATCAAAATGGTCATAAAAAGGTCTTAAAAAGTCATAAATTTGACTAACTAAACCCTGCAGACACCCTAAATGAAGAGCAGCTTTGTCAGTGTATTTACACTGAGGTTGCTCCTCCAATCGGTTTTGATCCGTTTCATGGCACTGAAGCCCCTCTCAACAGATGCTGTGGACAGTGGCATGACCAGGTTAAGCTCCACAATGAGAAGGAGGTTTGCATTGCATAAGGTTTTTCTTCTATCATCATCCACAAAAAAGTCCTGCCAGGCATTCTGTTGAAGGCTTTGAGGTAGGGACTTGATCATGACCTTAGCACTGGGCCATTCTATGCACTTTGCCTTTACCCGATCACAGCCCAATGCGGTCAAGCACATCGGCAAAGTGCTCAGTGACTGTGTTGACATGGTCACTTCCATAGCTGGTCAGCAGGCCACTCCCGAGGATACATGAGTCTTGATGCAGCTAACAACACTCGATGGGATTCAACACCCTGAAAACGGTGTTGCAGGCGGGCAACCACAGGAGTTCCTTCTTCACTCTGGGGAAATAAAATGGGAAAATATAATGAATCTCCATGAGACATGCTAAAAATGAAATTCGAATTGTCTACTTTAAGAAGATTTCCCTCATCATGTTTACAAATCTACCTGCTGAACACCTCTCTTCTTTCACCAAACCCTACCAGCTGCACATTGTGAAAGCTTCCCTCTCCAGTTTGTGCTAGAAAGCCCTTAACATGCTCTCCTGACTCTGTCTCCATGGCTATCAGCTTCAGCACTCCAGTGTCAAAGGCATGCAGTGACTCTGGCAAGGTTAGCCTGAGACTCAGACTACAACAATTAAAATATTGAAATTATTACTTTCCTCAGCTCTACACTAAAACTGTAAAACACATCTGACAGATGCATTTAAAAGAAACCTACCAACTCAAGACTTCGAGGATGTCTTGCACCAGAACAAAGAAGAGCAGCTCTTGAAAGTCCTTTAATAGCTGTAGACACTGCTTTGCTCTTCCAACCATTTCAGCACTTGCAGATCTGTTTGATTTACACAAGCACAAAAAAGTACAAAAAATGAAGTTGAAAGAGGGGATTGACTATTAGACAGCATGATAAAGTAAGCAATATGAGCTTATTGCTTTCACGGGACTCACACAGGAGGCGGAACGGCAGCGCTTAGGGTACTTTGCCCGGTGTCAACTCACACCGGACGCGTATCAGCCACGGAACGGCAGCGGAGCGAGCCGGCCGTGTTCACGCGAGATCACAAGATCACGCGAGAATCCTGGACATACCCAAGACCCCGTGATAAACAGTGTATAAAGAAAACAACAACAACAAACAGCTGACTTTGCTCCTCCGACGTGGAGGAGACTATAAAAAGCATCTTTTGTCTCATAAATGATTGTGTGTTGTTCCACTTCAACAAATAGTCTCTCGTTGAGATCCTTTGATCGATCTTTGATCACCTGGCGCCACCGGTCATGACGTAACGTTGATGTAAAGTTGTAAAAAGCTACATGAACTGCGTATTGTGTTTTATTTTAAAAGGTGGCCGAAGTTTATTACGTTGATTCTGTGTCGGATTTCCTGTCTGGTGCGCAGTGCTCTGTTGAAATTTACAAGGTTCAGCAGCGGCTCGCGGTAAAAATAGAAATGCAACGAAAAGCTCGTGCCGCTTCTGAGCCGCGCCTGGTGAGTGCTCTCTTGACTAGACTGGCTTCTATTTGCTACGGTGACCGCGGCGGTACCGTTCCGCTTCCGTTCCACGTCTGTGAGTTGGCCTTAAGACTAGCAAGACATCGTTAAATTGTGAATGATAGCCTACTTTTTAGTGCCTTTTTAATTGGAATAGATATTATTTTTTTTAATTAATTCAATAAACTATAAACTATCCTCCGTCAAACTACACCCCCTGCTGACTCCCTGCTGGAGCTGAGCATGGAGCCAATTGGTTTTTATAGCCTACTACAGTGCTTTTGTCAAACAGTGGTATTGTCACTTTTCACTCAGCTTTTAGTCACACTTATTAAACGATCTATGTACATTTTCTAGATAAATCTGCAACCATCTCTATTACTTAAGTTTAAATACTGATTTACCATTTATCAATGATAGTTGCATCTTTCTACAGCCAAATAATGTTTATAGATGATTTACAAAACAATTATCATTGATAAATAAGAAAGGCTTTTGTCATCACTTGTATCAATATAATATAATTTTTAATGATGGCAATTATAAAAAGTTACCCAACAGAGTGTGAATGTATTGTACACATACATACACATCATTTCATGACACCATGTTATCAGTTTTAATTATTCTTTACAGCGTGGTCACCCATCTCAGTACTGTCGCCCAAACGGTCACGTCCCCGTCTTGGTCATCTATTTTGATGGTGAGAGTGACCTGCGCCCAGACTTCCGCCTTTCAAGACCAACTGTTGCCCACCTTATCCTGCTCCTTCGCTTTCCACTAGACCACAGCTGGGGTCATGACCTGGAGGTTTTGGTCTTCCTCTTCTGGATAGCAAGCGCTACATCTTACCGCGTCGTGTCAAGAGCATTTGCCATCCCGCGATCAACGGTCCATGACATCGTCCACAGGGCCACCGAAAAAGTCCTCAGGACAGTTAGGGAAAGTTAGGGAAAATTTACTCTGTCACCCCACTTTCCGTTCGGGGCACCTCCGCTACCGAAAAAGGCCCCCAGGTGGAGCGGGGGGGTTCCCGTTCTTACCCAGGGTTCCCGTTCTTACCCGTTCTCACCCCCCAGGGGGGGGGTCGGAGAAGGGTTCCCATTAGGGCTGCACGATATGGCCTATAACCAATATCTCGATATTTTTAGGCTATATCACGATGCGCGATATATATCTCGATATTTTTATTTCTCCTGTAAATCACAAATTTTTTTAAATTCAACCCTTTAATGCAAAAAATAACATCAGTATGATGATTCAAGTAGACCCTTCTATTAGAGTTTTTGTTAATTTGCATGCAAAAAGTGGAAAATCACAAAAATCAAATTAATTAAGTACGCGAGACCTGCAATAAACTGTGTATAAAGAAAACAACAACAACAAACAGCTGACTTTACTTCTCCGACCTGGAAGAGATTATAAAAAGCATCTGTTGTGTCATAAATGATTGTGTTTTTTCCTTTTTTTATATACTTTATTAATCCCACGAACGAGGAAATTATTTTTACACATTTTTTTTTTTTAAACCCAGATACACACACATGCAGTACAATTTTTTGGAGAGATAGTGGAGTGATGGGTAGCCCCCGTGAGAAGCGCCCAGCGAGCAGTTAGGGGGGGATTTTTGATTGACTGCTCACCTGGTGCCACCTGTCATGACATAACGTTGATGTGAAGTTGTGATAAGCTACATGAACTGCATATTGTGTTTTATTTTGAAAGGGGGCGGAAGTTTATTATGTTGATTCTGTGTCGGATTTCCTGCCTGGTGCGCAGTGCGCTGTTGAAATTTACGAGGTTTAGCAGCGGCTCACGTGAAAAATAGAAATGCTCGCGCCGTGGCGCAGAGAGCTCCGCGGCGCGCCCTGTGTGAGTGTTCTCACACAGTGCTCCGGTGACCCAGAATGAATCCTTCATTTTGAGGCACCTTTCCGTAGCATTTCTATTTTTTCCGCGAGCCGCTGCTGAACCTCGTAAATTTCAACAGAGCACTACACACCAGACATGAGATGCAGGGGGTAACGATTTTTAATGGTGATGGCATTTATGGGGCTGTAATCAATGCAGGGCCTAAGAGACCCGTCCTTTTTACTGATGAGAAAGGACGAATAAGCCGCGCCCTCAGCGATGACTCGATGTACTCTTTCATGGCTCCCCTATCCGCCTCGGAGATGGAGTACAACCGGCCCTTGGGAATGGGGGAGCCAGGAACCAAGTCTATGGCGCAGTCATAAGGCTGGTGTGGGGGAATTGACATGGCCTTGGTTTTGCTAAAAACCTCTCAGACGTGGTGGTAGCAGGGGGGCACGGAGCTCAGGTCGGGGGTCTCAATGTCTGTGGCAGAAGTGACAGAAAAGTGAACAAAGGAAGTCATGTTAATCCTCTGGACCAAAACAGGTTTGCAGTGGTCCACATAATCTTCCCCCCATCCCATGATTCCATTTTATGTGGTTGTGTTGACATAACCAGGGATTACCCAGGACTAGAGTCTGAGAGGGTCAACTTGGATGCAGGTTTCCTGAGCGTGTAACGTGGCCGCCCACTGGCCAGCCTCTGCTGAGTCCATACTGGCCAAAGTTTACTGTCAGGCCAGAACTCAAATCAGGACTCAGAAGCTGAGGTGTCAGTGGGCAGGTTATTTTGGAGACAAAAACCTCTTGACAGAGTGATCCGAAACAAAAAGGCTGTGAAAACTATCTTAAATGAGTCTCCCAGAAGGGAGAACTAGGCCAAACTAAAGTTAACAAAAAACACTCTTAAAGAGGAAAATCTCTCTACCGGTTATGCAAAATTTTCAAAGTCAAAATCACTCCCGAGGCGGAAAATCAAAAGGCTACAACACATTAACTTTAAACCACTACTAGAAAACACGGTAAAGAGGCAAAAACTTTCATGAAAGGTGGAGACTAGACAATACTATATACACTATAACCAAAAACTGAAAATCTCTCCAAGGGACTGACAATAAATCGACTAAACTAAAAGTATGGAACCAAAAGCTAGACTAAGAAAGTTACAACAGAAAATCACTTTTTCGAGGCAGGAAAAACTCACAAAACTACACACTGTGGCTTTGAACAAGACTTTGGGGCTGGTTTTGGTAATCAGACGTGACAAAACACTTTGGCACAGGACAAAGGGAGACTCAGAACCTATATAGACACACACAGATGAGTAATGGGGAACAGGTGGAGACAATCAGGAATCACGGCAACAGGTGACACACAAGGAAAAGGCAAGTGACCTGAAATGAGAGGGCAGGTAAATTTCAAAATAAAACAGGAAGTCACAAGACAAAAACACCAACATATCACTCCGTTGTGACAGAAGAAGCTGAAAGTTAGACACTCCAAGATCTGGACAGGCACAATGAAAAAATACAGTTAAACATACAGCAGAAACAATGCTAATGCTAACAATGTAATCATAGCCACACTGTTGAAGTGTGTAACTCATGTTTTCATGGAGAGAATGTTACACTTTGTGGTTGTTTCAGTTCAAACTGTTCATCACACAATGAATGTGCATGTACAGAGTGCAGATCACACTAAAAGCGTCTTCACGGTGACGCTTTACCGTACAAGGTGCAGGTGCAGTAAAAGAACTTGAAAATCAGAGGTAGCTGGGGACATGTAGAACAAGAATCAGGTAGAGTTGTCAGAAAACAATTTGATTTGTTTATTTACAGTTTTTACAATTTATTAAACACAATTTTGCAAACTATGCTAGTTTTATCAAAATACTACATTTTTTCCAGTTGCTAACACACTGAAATGACATGGATAGCACAAATAATTAAACTGACACACAGAGCAAAACCTCATCTCAAATCTCCAAAACTTTAAACACATTTTCTGCTTTACACACATTTCGAAGTGGCACTTTTTAAGTGTACTGAACACGGTTCTCTGCATAAGACACAACAATCTGACATGAAGTCACATGTTTGCAATTTGTTTGCAAAACACTGCCATTTACAATGACACTACATGAGCTCATTGGCTGTGTTTTTTTCCATTTGCTTAAACACAATTTTGCAAACTAGGCTGGTTTTATCAAAATACTAACACAATTGACCAAACCACACACCCAAACTGCAAGACACCTCATGTATCGCACAAAATGAAGCACTGCAACCAAAATCAAACTTTTGCACCAGATGGCACACACTTCATTTGTATTACAGATTTTTGTCTAACCAACTACACACTGTTGGGTATAATGAAAAGCATTCTCATCTTTAGTATGCTTTGCCATAATACTAACATAGTTGAAACTGTAGTGAATTCTTCAGATTGTTCACATGCACAAAAATATTTGCAGATACACACACGTGCTATTGAAATTTTTATTTTTTTATTTTTCACCAAACAAGTCAGTGCATCATATGCACAGCATATATATTTACATTGTAAAGTGTGTTGAGTGAACTCAAATATGCTCACAAAACAGTAAGCTGAAATACAATTGCAGAAAAAATGTGCAGAAAAAAAATAAAAAGGAAAGTAAAAATAATTAAACAACACTGCTCTACCCCGACCTCTCACTCTTCCTCCCCCTCTCAGTCTCACCCTCCCTCTTCCTCTCTCAGCAATGTCTTCCATTGTTGTTGATGCTCACCTGTTCTCTTTTTTTGCTTACTTCCTGATTGAAGTGTTAAACAATTACATAACACCTGTTTGGCCAGGTGGCACATGTAGTGGCCAATGAGCTCATGTAGTGTCATTTTAAATGGCGTGTTTTGAAACTGCAAACATGTGACTTTGTCAGATTGTTGTGTCTTATGCAGAGAACCGCGTTCAGTACATTTAGTGCAACTTCGAAATGTGTGTAAAGCAGAAAATGTGTTTAAAGTTTTAAGGATTTGAGATGAAGTTTTGCTCCCTGTGTGTCAGTTTAATTATTTGTGCTATCCATGTCATTTCAGTGTGTTAGCAACTAGAAGAAACTGTAATGACTTTTCTAAATCTGCATAGTATCTTAGAAAAGAGATTATTATTTGATTTCTGAGTTTCCGAGGTGCACTTCAAGGAACCACAAAGCGCTCACGCGCGTACGTTGTCACTGACAGCGCTCATATTTTGAAAACATGTAAGCCATGTCTTTCCGGTTCAAAGGACCACCAGTCCAATCAGCGACAATTCATGTTGCCCGAGGGTACCTACCCTTTCTGTTTTGAATTCGCTAATGTGTTATTTTATTTGCTATTGTGTTATTTGATTTGCTGTTGTGTTTTTTGAATTTGCTGTTGTGTTTTGAACTTCAGGGCCACCATACATTAGGCCTAATAATAGTAACACGTACCACGTACATCCACCTCTTTAATTTCTTTGAATAAATGTTCTTGTTCTTCTAAATATGTGTGTAATATTGTGTTTGTTTGACTGTATTAATATCTAAATATTAGGTTCAGTGTCAGAGGCCTTGATTCACCCTCTATAATCAGACATTTGACATCATACATTCACTTACATAACCTTTAGTCTGTCAGGGAGAAAAACAGAAGTTTCACCACAGACGAGTATAAATGTACACTGTGTTTTCATAATAACAGCATCTGTGCCTCAGCTTTGGTCCAGTGTGGTTTTGTTCATCCACTCATTTTTAACCTCAACACTGTCACCTAGTGGCAAGCTCTGAAACTGTCACTAACTATAATCAGCTTTATAGACCACGTACTGTACAAAGTACTTGGTCTATAAAGCTGACATAATATATAAATACACAATATATGATTATGTATTATAGATGCAGACACTGTGCCTTCTGAATATGCTGTAATACTCACCAAAAGTCAAAGTTTAGTAAAAGCCACAGTCAGCATCTTCAATGGCAGGACAGCTTTAAGTTTAATATTTTTACATTTTTATCAGTTAAAATCATACAAGGTTCAAGTTTTGTTAAGTTAAACTATGCAAATAAGTTGGAAAAAACATGATTCAGTTCCATAGCAACTCAAATATGATCTGGCCATGCCTTACTGCAAGAACAGCAATGCTTTCATTTCTCCATCCAGTTTATTTATCCAGACATCCCTGGTGGAGGGTTTGACTGCAGCCATTTCCATGTGATAACTTTCTTGCTAGTGTTCAGCAGTATTTTAAAGCCATGTTCATCTTGAGCCATACGTTTATCTGGGATTTTTTTAAGTAAGATTTTTTTAATTTTATATATTTTTAAGTAATAGTCTATTACAACTACTTTCAACTTTTTCAATCTTTTGCCCATATGATACATCAAAAATCACAAAATATATCATGTTGGCCTTGAGTTGGCAGTCTTAGTCTGGCTTTTCCATATATCATTTTTAATAATACTTAATTTGACAAGTATTTCGCAATAAACCAACAGACTGGAGAAACTGACATTTTGACCTGATGATATTGTTAGGTGAAAAGTCAACGGATCACCAAAGTCATTAGGATATGTCGTCTAGGCATCATGGATATCTGTTTATTCCAACGTGTATGTAAACTATCTCATTGTGTGACAAGTTGCCTTCAAGGTTGTGGCAAATCAGGTCACTGCTGCATTGGAGAGGCACACTGGAACTGTTCCTCTGATGGTTTCCTTCGATGCAGGTGTTTGTTCTGTAGTAGCAATTCTTGACCTCAGCTCTGTATAGACCACCACATTCTGATCACAAGGTTACATAATTGGGTAAGCATATCAGTCATACCATTGGATCGGTCTCAAATATTTAGTTTTCAATCTGGTTTGCATACACAAATTGTAAATTCTCATAAGAATAGGTATGTGCAAGTCAGCGTGAATTGCAATAAGTCAAAACACTGTTTACATTCAAGCAAACTTTATTAATGTGATATGAAGAAGTAATGCAGGTTCATAACATGAGACGTGAGCTCGCCTATACACAGCTCTTCTGGTATGTGTGGTTAATGGTTGTCATGTACCCCGAGAACACACGTTGTGTACTCAGTATACACACTCTGTGCTGCGTTCACCAACAGAAACACACACATTACTCCCCCTGGTGAGTATTTTTGGTTTCATTCGGTTTAGGCACACAAAATAACACAAAGTGAAAACCACCTTTGGCACCAAAAAACAAACATCTACTCTACAACACCAATAATGAAATAATAAAATAAAATCTTATGGGAAGTTTAAAATAGAAACTGCTGTAGTCAATTTTCTCTGAAAATGCCCAGAAACGGTCACTGTGCAAACGTGTCAAATTAAAAATGTTAAATTAACATTAAAATCACATATTGTAAAACAGAGGTTCATGGATGCCCAGGAGGACATGCATGTGAGTAATTATTTGTCATGACAAACTTAGTACTTTGTGATCATGAGAAAGTGGTTTTGTCAGTCTATTGATCAGAAAATAACACAACAGTCTTTCCAATAAAATAGTTTTGTTGGAAAAAACTATACAGCTACTATAATATAAAGGCTGAATCCTTTATAATTAACTAATTGCCCTTTGACCCTGCTCTCTCTGACCTTTAGCCCTATGTGTAATTGTTTGGAAAATAGAACACTGGATATTCAATAGCCTCCTGGTCAAAATGAGACTCCTTCAGCAAATGTTTACAATTAAATCTGCAAAGCAGGCCTAAATTATAATCAGTAACCAGTAACTCTAGCTGTCAGCTAAACATGGAGTTAAAGGTAGAACATTTCTGTAGTGTAATGGAGAAAAAGTGTAAAGTCTCCCGATTAAAATGCTCAAGTAAAGTACCAGGATCTGGTTGCACCACTTATTTGGAAGTTCAAACTTTGTCTAGCCTTAGCTTAGCAAGTGTTTTTAAGATAGGGATTTATACACCACAAAATTTAAACAGGTATTGCAACACACACATATTTTATTAGCTGTTCTCACTAGTTTTAAATGTCCATTGTGTAACATTTAAGTGGAGCTATTGACAGAAATGGAATACAATATTCATAACTTTGTTTCCATTGGTGTATAATCACCTGAAAATAAAAACTGTTACATTTATGTTACCTTAGAATGAGCCTTTAATATTTGCAGAGGGAGTCCACTTCCATGGAGTCTGCCATCGTTTCTACAGCGGCCCAGAAGGGACAAACACTTGCTCTTCGTAGGACCTTTTGCATTTTATATGAGTTTCACAGCCTCTGTAGTTTCTCCGACTAAATTCTACACACTGGACCTTTAAATTAGTTGGTTTGGAGGAATTGTTGCATACCTAACTAGCTTAACTGGCAAACACAATGGTAACTTGCTAATGTATGATGATGTATAATGAGGATTTATTATATCCTCAAATTGGTTCTACTAGTGATCAAATCGAATTCTGAAACTCTGAAACACATCTCCATGTATAGAAATAAATCAATGATACATTTCCAATGGCAGGCAACTTTAATATGTTTCGTGACCTAAAATTGTTGTTATAGCTGATTACACTTACATAGGATACTTCTGATTGGATGATACATATGTTTAGCAACTGATTTATGAATCACTAAAATTGTTACTATATTTGACATTTATTAAGTTTTAATGGTGGAACCTAATTCAGATTAGCTATTAGTGATCTTAGAAATGATTTAACAAGCACATACTCAGTCATGGATATACAAATAACTGGTGCAACTCAAACCAGAAACTCTAGATTGTACTAGTGTATTCTTACTGACATGAATTGCCTCAGTAATAAAAATAAAATAAAAAAACGTATTGGTAATCCAACTTTGTTAATTGGTTCATGCACCCTCTGACTTCAGGCTTCATTTTGACTAAAAGAACCTGGTTCAGGTGTTTTATGACAGTTTTAATAATTTTTTGTTGCTCTAACCTGGTTATATTTGAATTATTTAAATTACATGTAACTTGAAGCTTTCCTCTTCTTCTTCTCCTTCTTCTTCTCCTTCTTCTTCTCCTTCTTCTTCTTCTTCTTCTTCTTCTTCTTTTCAAGCTCTTATTGTAGAATTCATCTCAGTAGCTGCAAGAAAAAACAACAACAAAATCAGTCAGATTATATAGCATTGATTATTGAAGATTGAAAGATAATGTACGGTCATGTTTCCAGGTTGAAAATTTACTTTGTTCTTTCTTTCTTGTTATATTAAAAAGGAACCACAAGATTTGAAGTCACACATATTCACGTCTCTGTGCTTATCTAAATTCAATAATTATAGGATTTTTTTTTACAACATACTGTTATATGATTGAGGATTCATTTTGGGGGCCATATACTGTAAGTAGAACAGCTACTGATTTTACAGTCCAGTAAAATCACAGCTGTCTCTTTTGGTTTAAAACCCCTAATTTTCATAATTTCACACAACCTATACCCTAAAACTAAGTGGTATTTTAATTTGGATGGTTTAAGTTGAACGTGCTAAAAACTTTGTCCATGAATTTGATCTATTATTGTGACAACTTTTAACCTATTTTAGATTTAATTGAAACTTTTATGTAAAAGCAAACAAAGACCTTAAAAGAAAACAGGAATAAACCTGTTTACACACAAAGTCAATTATTAAGTTTTCTCAACCAGTACAAATTACATCTCATCAAGAGTAAGCTATTTCATTAGAATCTCATTCTCACGTTCACAAATCTGAAGAAGAAGAAATTGTTTCTCACGATGACAATGAGCATCCAGAGACGTGAGCGGCGGTGCCAGTGTACTGGATGTCACAACGAACAACGTTGTTGTTAAAGTTGGACTCAGGAACTTGCTGTCTAGGATTTACTGTCACCTGCCAGGACATCACAACATAACACAGTACAACAATCATTAGTACATGAGGTCACTTCTGCTGATGTTTGGTGTTTTTTTTTATGTGTTTATTTCTTGTTATTAACACATCCCACATAAAAGACACACCCCAACAATGTGCTAGTCTGTCTCTCGATACAAACTCAATTCCTGTCTGTGGTGATAGTGCTCTAGTAATTTTTTAATGGTCAGTAGGCATTTAGTAGCTTCCAAACCTTTAGGATGTATCTTCCAGGAGAGACGTCAGTGATGTCGATCCACTGACAGTCAATGTCAGCGCTGTAGGTGTCGTAACAACCGGGACTCAAACCCTGTGCACACACACACACATACACAAACAATAACTTACTGTGCGCACACCATTACAATGAATATTAGATTCCTCTTTAAATTCACATCGCTAATGCTCCCCTATAAAGTTGTCTCTGGTGCTGCACCTACCTACTTGAACGCCCTTATACGGGCATATGTTACCTGAAGACTGTTGCGCTCCTCCAATGATCGACACCTGGCTCTGCTACCTGCCCGTTCAAGGCAATTCAAACTTTTCTCGTCTGTTGTTTCCCATTGGTGGAACGCGCTACCAGCTCCTACCAGAGCAGGGGCGTCCCTCTCTACCTTTTCAGAGAGGACCTCCCCTCCAACATTACCAACAACTGGACATGATAAATATACCCCTTTAAGAACTGTCACAGCACTTACTGCTGCACTCACACTTTCATATTCTACTGATTGTTCCATTCTCTGTAGTTGCTTTGTAGTTTGCTTGCTGTGTACAGATATCTATGAAAATCCATAATTTCCTATTTTGGGTCTTGGCATCTCCACGTCTATCATTTTGCCAAACCAGTTTAGATGAAACCACACCCCCTTCTGTATCACTAAACCCACAAAAAACAACTGCATTTCCATGGGAACCACACTTGGGTCACTCCTCTGCCAAAACCGAGTCATCCTCAGAGACCCAACATGTCCACTCTGCCAAGCCCACCCTGGCAGTTCAAAGCAGCTCCAGGAGGTTGTGTGTTTACCGGGGAAACTACAGCTCACAACTCCTGTCTCAGTACCACCAGTTGTTGTTTTTTCTTACAAACCAACCTCAAGAAATCCATAGTATCAACCAGAGCTACATAATCCTCTCTGCTTGACTCAAACTGTTAACTCATAGTCCTTCAATAGTAATCAAAATCAGTGCCCAATGTCGCTATTTTACAAGCTTCTGTAGCAGTTATATGCTGTTGAGGCTTTTGTCAGCCAAAGATTTCAAATAACTATGGACCAAATGTTCACATTATTATTTATTATATTTTTTACTTCGGTTTTGGCTTGACTCTGCATTGGTTTTTAGAATCAGATGAGAAGTTATATGTCAGGTCAATTTCATTGAGGTAGATCTAAAACAGAGATGTGCTAAACTAGGATAATCTTAATGTTTATGTGTGTGTGTGTGTGTGTGTGTGTGTGTGTGTGTGTGTGTACCTGAGTGTGTGAGGTGCAGGCGTAGCGGCGGTAGTATCCCGGGTCACACGAAGTATCCTCTAGACAGAAGCTTGCCTTGTGACCTTCAGCTACTGGCCTCTGAGAGTGGGAATCCAGCAGCTCATACAAGCTGAACTCATCCATGCTGTGGAAATGACTGAAGAACACCGGCACAGTAAAAATAGAAAAGTTTAGAAAACTAGTTTGTTTACCAAATGTTAAACTGCTTATGTTAGCTACTGCCAGCTACTTACTTATGACAGCTGTGCCACTCCCAGGCATATCGAGGTTTACTGGGCAGAAAGTCTGCAGTCCCCTGGTTCTTCACCCTCTGAGTAAACCTCAACAAAACTCTGGTCTCATAATCCTGAGCGTAACGGGAGGATCTGGAAGAGCAGAGCAAAGTAAAAGAGAGGAGAGATGTTCACTGTCTTTTGCAATCCTGCAGAGCTGCAGTATGGTTAAAGAAAGACTGTTATTATGGTATGGTTAGGGTCAGGCAGCCATAACTCTCTGTTAACATTAATTGCAGGTCTGTGATGGGAATCAAACGTGCACCCTCTTTATCAAAGTCAGACAGTAGAAAAAAATATAACTAATATATATAATATACTAACTTTGGAGGAGGCAGGTGAACTGTTTTTTGTTTCACAATTAGTGCTTCACAATCGCTTAAAATCTACAGTATTCTTTCTTCTAAAATCAAATTGCCTCTGATAAAAGTCTGCAGGACTAAAAACTGCAGTCCAGTGGGCATTAGCCTGATAATCAGACTGATCTGCCATTTAGTTTTACTCAATTCAGTTTTCTTTAGGTAGATCACCAAACAAATCTGAGATGTACGCAATACTTCAGAGGCCTCAAAGCAGGCTAGCGTTATCTTACGAGGTGAGGCAGTTCTCTTCAGCAGCACAGCGGAGGTTGTACATGGGCACTCTCTGGACGTAGGTGGCAAGCTGGATGTAGTATGGATCAGGAACCAAATCAGGGAGACCTGTGACCAGAACAAAACACAGAACATTCAAATTACAACAATTATGGGGCCAGTCAGTGAAAGACTGATTTTTTGTTTGTTTGTTTGTTTTGTTGTTTTTTGAGCTCATGAAAAGACACAGTGATTATCTTATGTGACTTAAATCACCCAACAGTATACACATTTGTTAAAATTAGCTAACATCTAAAATGTAAACATACAAATGAATGCAGCATTGATATCCAAAAACATCAAAGATAAGACGTGTTACTGCTGAAAAATACTTTTACTTAATTAAGGTGTTTATAGTACTTTTATATTTATATATTTTGAATAAGTTAATCTAATAATAATATTCCACCATTACTGACCAGTTGTGCTGATTATTGTTGTTTTTTTCAGTTCAGTTTGATGAGAGGCATTAGTTAGTGGTTAGCCAGTCAGCTTGTTACAATAACGTCAACATGACAACAAGGTGATTCTTAAGACTACTGCAAAGGAGCTCAGTTCTCACCTCAAAACAGCAATATTAAAAACAGCAACAACCAATCTTCATCATATTATTAGAATGAACAAATGTATCTAAATCTATAAATGTAAATGTACCAGTAGAAGTCATGGTTTGTTGATTTTATCTAGGAGTGCAAGCAATACATTTATTCATGAATCAAGAAATGAAAGCTAGAGCACCCTGTACTATGTTATAAATCTTCATATATATATATATATATATATATATATATATATATATATATATATATATATATATATATATATATATATATATATTAATATATATATATATTATTTCATAGATTTTTTTTATATGCACTGTTTGGTACATATTTTGTATGCAAATGGTGTGATGTGACCCAAGGCTACCTGTACTACATGCATTAAAGGAGCATTTTAACTTTGATGGCAGATTGGTGACAAAATCATTTCCTTACGTTGTTCTCTCCATTGTTATGACATCACAGTTGAAGGGGTGTGGCCCTTTTAAACGTGGCTTCTGGTTTTATCTGAGCTCAGTCAGTACTGACTAAGACATCCTGTGAACATGGGCTATATGCTAAAGATCAAATTAAGTGTAATAAACTATCCAGTCAGTGCTTTAATAATAATATTCATAATAATATTTTTTTTTCCAATTATTAGGATGAAATGTCCCTATAATCAAACTTTATATGAGATGAAGCCTTAATTGAATGACTAACATAAATCTAAAACATCTGTCTTCCTTTATATGGACATGAAAGAGATTATTACAGGAATAATCAACATATAAAACTAAACTTTTACACCACTTTCATGAACCTTTACAGATGTAAAGTTTACTTTTAATTACAGATTTTTAACCATTATGATGATCTGTGAACGAAAAAGAGGTTTCCATACCGTTCTGGTGGTAGCTGGTGCCGTATCCATGCCGGGGCTGAGTCCTGGGTCTGGGTCTGTGGTACGAGTTGTAGTAGTTATAATAGGGATAATAGTTAGAGGCTTTGTACGGGTCGTATGGGTCATCTCCGACCATCATGTCCTCCCGTCTGACCGGCTCAGAATCTCCGGGGGATGACTGCTGAGACCGCTGCTGCTGGCGCGTCATCGTGCGCAATTGCGCAGCGCTGCTGGCTGCAGGGACCCGAGGGGAGCCCCGGGACGCGGCCGGGACTGTGTCATTACCGCTGCTTACGACGACCACAGGGTTAGACCGACTGGGTGACTCGATCTGCCTTCTGCCGGACGGCCGGTACTGAGAGCCGCGGCTCAGGATGCTAAAAATCTGCCCATTATGTTGCCATGTCAACCCCCGCTGGATTGCATCATCATCACCTGCAGCCTCCTGAGCGCGAGCCCTATCCAGAAAACTGCAGAGGAAACATAAATGTGCAAAAGACAGCAACAAGGCGTCAAGGGAGAGTTCCTTCATAATTAAAAAAATAAAATATTAAGTTTTTAATACTCGACGAAAAAGAAAAAAAATCTTCCTCCCACACACAGCCGCTGATTTAAAGAGTTCCTCTGAAGTGCTGCAGCTCAGGAGTTACTGCTGCTGAGAGAGAGAGACAGAGAGAGTGTGTGTGTGTGTGTGTGTGTGTGAGAGAGAGAGAGAGAGAGAGAGAGAGAGAGAGAGAGAGAGAGAGAGAGAGAGAGAGAGACTCAGTCAGTCAGTCAGTAACCTTGACCCTTTCAATCAGGGTCAATGACGCAACATCAGATATGTTATAAGTGAACAGAGTGGGTTGCCTTGAGTAAAAACTCAACAATAAAAGTGTGTCTTTGAATACATGTGATATTAGGATAGTGAATTAATTTGGGATTTTATTAAAAGAATCAAATCCAACATAAAGATCGATCACATAAAGTTTTTAGCCTTTTTTTAGAGGAAATCAGGATTAACTCTCTAAATGTACCACTGGACCAGTGGTTTCACATGTTGTACTAAGAACTGAGCTGAAAATGATTTTTTTACTGAGGCTTAATTTCGTACTTTTCAGGCCTCACACAATTGCAGTTTACATTTCAGCCAAACCCAAATGGCAGAAACAGCTCAAGAACACCAGATTACAGTTGCAGTTACAGCTGCATCTGGCAGCTTTGCACAAAATGACAGAAAGGGGTGACTGTTTGGAAAGTCTGAACTTCAGTACCCAGAGGTCCTATAAGGCGATTCCTTGATTTTGAAGCAAAAATGTGTAACTTTCTACCAATAAAATAACATATTTAAAATCATTTTCATAACTTGATAATCCTCTGTCATTGTCACTGTTGTCATTGTCAAGAGCTTCATGAAGTGGCTGAAAGACAGGCACTAAGCTGGTACTTACTATAGTAAGTAATATTAACTGGTTGCTATGTCATTGTTTTGTTACACTTGCTTGATGTTTGGCTGTTAGCAAAGTTGTCATCTTGTTTTTGCTCTTAAGTAATGTCATAATAATAATACACATGTACAGCTGTCCATATAAATATGACAATGGTTATGCACTCTGATACTGGTGACGCCAAATTGTAACAAATATCAAATCTCACATAAAGTTGCTTGGTCCCTGAAAGTTGGTGTCCCTGAATGGAAGGAAATCATAGAATTTCTGTGATAAAACAGCTTCTTTTTTTTCAAAGTAAAAAAAAGTAAGGTTCTGACCCATTGTTCTCTCTCTACAGGATAAGGTGTAATTAGAGCGATGCTTTGGCCCCTTAGCTGTCTCGGTCTAATTATCTCTGTGGTCAGAGCTGCTCTCTCAACTTAAGATACTCATCTGTAAGTCAAAGCTAGAGAGTCCACACTGGAGAAAAAAGGCTACCAAGAGGTTTAACCTGTTGTTCAACCAATATGTTCCATGTTTTTTTGCAAGTAACAGTTGCCAAAAGCTAGAAAGTCTCCTTTTTCACAAGTATCTGTCAAGTTTAGGGTAGTAAAACCTGTAGGCCTCTGTAGCTGTACTGTACATATACATGACACCTTGTTCGGAGTTACTGTACAATCCATTCAAGATGCTTTTGTTTGGTTTTATTGGAATAATGACGCCCCCTGTCCCCCCGCTGAGCATTCAGGATGCTTTAAAACAGCTGAAATTGAAGCGCTTACCAACTGAGAAGTTTCCTCTTCTCTGCCACCCACATGCATCCCTCTCTCAGCTTCAGCACTTTCCTTATACAAGGATTCCCATATACAACACTTGACATGGTATATTCCAATATGTCACTTTAAATAAGTTCCATTCATTCAAAGGAGTTAACAGTACCCCATGTCAGATGATGTAGGTCAGCCATCAGTGGGCTCAGTGCAGCAGAAGGCAGGTTTTTATTTCTTTTCCACTGGCTAATGAAGCAAGTAACGGACACATTCAGGTATGTCATTATAAAATATTAACAGTGACTAAAAGTGCAGAATACAAGAAGAAACTATTAAATACTATAGAGCAGTTCTACCAGGCAAAAATTTAGCTAAATATACTGGTGTGGCTCTACATGGTTTGGTGGTGCACCCACCCCTTAGGCCCAGACAGAAATATCTGAACAACTACTGGATGAAAATTAGTTCATACATTCATGGTCCCTAGAGGATGAATCCTGGCTTTGAGGTTAACATGTTATCAGGGTTGGGGGATCTCATCCCTAAACCATAAACAACCATAAACATCACACCTATGGGCAATTTACAGTCACATTTTCACCTGTATGTTATTGGACCATGGGAGGAAGTCAGAGAAAAAAACGTCTTGCTGTTAACATGTTACTATTGTCCATGTAAGACTGTAACTGTAGAGCCAGGCAAGTGGGCAATGAACCTGGGCTCAGCAGTCTCCCAGTGAACAGACCTGGACCAGGACCAAACAGAGAGACTAAATGAGGTCAGTTTGATGACAGACAATAAAGGATCAAGGTTATCCAATCAAGACTCTCACTCTGGGGATGACAAAAACATGGCGGGATCATGCAGGGACAAGATATGTCAAGAAAACAACGTGCTGTATGTGAGCCCTCATTTGAATCTGGAGCATGTTTACAGTTAGTTGTCTTTGTTGTCCTGATGTCTAATGTTCAGGACTTTGGTAATTGTTTGTTTCCACACTTCTGTAATGAACCTGTTCATTGTGCCCTGAAGGAACAACAAGAGCATCTGCTAGCTATCAGCTGCTTCATCCACTGTGGATGACTGTAATGTCATCCCTCATTGTTTGTATCGAAATCAGGAAAGGAAAATAGATTTTTATGTCTACCGGAAATACTAGTTAGTAGATGTCAGTGTGAAGATTTTTGGTCCATGGTTCTCTGAATTACAGAAGCACAAACAAAGTCTTAATATCACAGAGAAACTGAAATCAGATTCGAGACACTCATCTCCTGACTTTGTATTTGTAGATAGAATTTGGGGATATTCTCAGTGACCAATACGGTAAGAGTCTTTCTCAGTGGCCCTTAGAAAAACTGCTGCTTAATTGGCTGTGGTCATTTGTAACTTCAGAATGATCTGTATGTGTTAACTATGGTAATGAGGGCAATATGAAATTAAACCTATACGTCTGACCACTTTAAGTTGAATTCTGTCAGAATCGCACCTGGTTACACTTGGGTTCTGTGTAACAGCAGAAATGCTATCGCTCCATTGTTTCCTCCACTAGTGGTAGGTAGCCACGCAGCTAGTTTACAGCAGCAACATGTGTGCGTAGTTGAAGTGATTCCTTCACACTAAAGGAAAAAGTGATCAAGCAGAACAAGAGCTCCTTTTTATGACATTTGTGTAAAGATCAAAGGCGGGTAGACTTTATCGTAGTGCTCTGCACTTCCCTTTCAGGAATACAAGGCAACAGCTGCTGCTGTTTCCAATGAGAAGCAGGTGTCGGCCTGATCTGAGCGGTTTAAACAGCTTTATAATGAGGGCTGGCTACCTGGAGGGGCCTCCTGCATGCAGGACACATAAAGAGCCATGGAAACACCAGACACAATATCAGCATCACGTTTAATGTCTCTCTGTGTGTAGAAGACAAAGAAAGAAGAACTGAAGAGATCTGTAATAATGCCACAAAATAACATACTCTAACGTACGTCAACTACATACCAGTTTGAGAAAGAGATGATCTGAGCGATAATGTTAACAAGAATGTAGATGCATGTATTTGTGTACGTGTTTGTTGCCCTGCACAGAAAACCCTCCATAGACTGGCCTATAAAAAGGTGTTAAAGACTTGATGCTGTGATGTCACGCCTGAATTCAGCAAATTGCATGTATGCAAAGTGACTGCACCTAAATCCAACCATTTGTCAAACTGCAGTATTTACGGTTAAAGATATTAAAAGCAAATTTGAGGACGGATCCCTGAATCTGACACAGTTAGACTCGCAAACTCACAAACATGTACAAATACAACATATCAACAAATCAGACACACAGTGGCTTGTCTAGAATTAAGAAGATAGTTCTGTCCATCAGTTTCAAACTGATATCCACCTTTTCATGTGACTTAGAAGGACAGTAAACATCATATTTTAACAATGTTTGCATCTCTGTGTATTCCCCGGGATGTATTGTTGATAATCTGGTTGCATGTACATCAGCTACCATGCACATTTATAAAGACGTAGATAAAAACGGTGCCATAAAATCAGATTGTAGATGGTCAGTGGTAGTTGCCATTCACTAAAAGATGCCAAGCACATGCTGAGGTTTTGGTGTTTTACATGTGGCAGCTAGCGGCCAGCTGTGGTTGCTGTGGTTGTATAAATGGTGGTTGCTTGCGTGTTTGTGTTTAGTGTCCTCTCATGTCCATTTAAGATAATTTATTAAAGGCTCTGTACATCTAATTAAACCCTCACAGGGTGTTTTAATTATTTTGGCTGTGGACTAAAATGACCTCTCACTGAATCTCTTATTAGCTTTGTTGCACCTGGACAAATGGACAAATTACAACTTTATCACCTTCATTAGTACATGGAGTCTGATGACCTTACATATTAACCTTAATAGCTCCACCCAAGTTACATCAGAGAAAAACTAGGACACAATCATTGATCCATCATTAGGTAAATAGGTGAAAAATGAAACACTGCAGTCAGTCAAATATTAAATCAGTCCATCGGGTATTTTTCAGGGGTTAATCTATATGTAGCCTTTTATGCACACTTAAATGTTTCATGCCTGCCTGTAAAGCACCTCAGAACAGAGGCTAATTGGAGCCAGGCTCAATAAAAACACTGTAAACCGCAAAAAAACCTGATTCCACATCAGCCATCTGACCCCTGTCCTCCGACACCATGGTCCCCAACAGCTCGAGAACAGATCAGCACACTTTCTATTAAACATCAGAGGGAGGTGGCTCACATTATGTGCTGTTTCACTGTACTTTCCACAGATGTGGGAGCGGTTGTGTGTTTTTAACTGTGATGCTTTTCTGACTCTTGATTCAAAAGTGTGTAGGCTTTCGTGGCGTCCAGCATAGTTGCTGAACTCCTCCCACTTTTCACCTTTTACTTTCTGTAAAGGACAAAAAAAAAAAAAAAAAAAAACACACAGAAACAAATATTTATGGCCCTATCCAGTGCTGCTCTGTCCATTCTGGGCTACTGTAGAAACATGGTGGATCACAATTGAGGAGTGTATCTGTAGATACAAAAGGCTCATTTTAAAGTAACAAAAACATACAGTAGGAATTCTTATTTTCATGTCATTATACACTAATGAATACATAGGTATGCATATCTGTTACCAACTTACCTTATTTGTTCATTTGTGTGATCAGACATTGCTGCAGGAATGGAGACTAGTTCTTCCAAACCAGCTTCATCTTCTGTCTGCTGCCTGATGGATAAGGCTCCGTGGCTCCATTCTCCAGTTTTGATGTCATGATTAACTTTCATGTTCCTGGTTTGTTCCTGGCCTCGAAGGTGGCGAACGGCAGTGAACTCTGTAGAGCAATCAAAACATATGCAAACTTGTCTCCATTTGAAAACTCTGATTTACTGTTTTTGTCACATTTTTATGTTATTTAGTGTGGCCCATGAATTTCGTAGGTACTCTACCAACTTGCCTTTACTCATCCATCTGACAGATGCTCTCAGATTTCCAGACTTGCCCCACTCACTTGACTTGTCCCCAATCACCCCCTACAGAGAGTCCCCATCTCCAGCTTGTCTCCCATCAACAGATTGTCTTTATTACTTCATGTCTCTCTTTTTTTTTTTTTTAGGTTTCGGATACCTGTACTCTGTTCCTGCCTGACTGAACCCTTTTTCCTGCTCTATTCCTGTTTCCAGTCCAAAACCTGGTCTCCATCTTCATTGCACAGCATTCTTTTAAATGATGATAATGAACTGTGTCTGTCTCTCCCGCTTCATCTCCTGCAGTTCTCATGCATGTGTGCTGTGTTGTTGACTGTGTTTTCTGTCTGCTGTAGAGCAAAACACTCTCAAATTGATAATAACTAAATCTAAGTTATTCAGGTCATTCAAATGAATATAAAATAGAATAAGACTACGACTCAATTCCAACCTCAATAATGAAGAGTATTATTAGTAACTGTTCTTTCTTTCTTTCTTTGCTGTTCTTTTGGATCACTAATTGCCGCAGTGGCCCAATTTCCCAACATGGACCATTAAAAGTTTAATCTACATAACCCACTTAAACTTAATTCAGAAATAATTTACCTCATTTCCTCCTGACTTTTGGATTCCAACGCAATTTTCTGAACTCTGAAGTTATCAAAATCCATTTTTTGTTTGGCCAAAAAAATCAAAATCAAAACAGAGTCTTAAAATGGCAGTAACTACATTTACTAACAGTAATGCATAAATGAACCGAAATCATTCATCTTTGGACCAAGATGTACATTCCTCTGTTCATTGTTATGTAATATTTAATGACTGAATCTCCTCTTCTCCAGCCCTCTTCATAATAAACATATTTTTCAAGAGCTGGCAAAGGATTTTTAGGGGGTGAGTGCAGGTCAACAGCAGAGCTGGTATACTTTATATGAAAGCAGGAACCTGAAGATTAATCTGATATGCAGGTCATTCTGTGTGTCAAATCATAAATATGTTTAGTTTAATTGAGTTTTCACTACAATAAAATATTACTACTACTAACATCATCACACATGAATACAGCTGAACTCATTGAAGGGTCTCAGCTTCCCAGCCAAACCCAATTCATGCAATTCCAATACTGTTTAAAGACCCCATTATGCAGAAATATTCAAATATACTGGACAAAAATAACCCTATACTGCATGCCAATACACAGGGTTGCATGTTTTTCCCCAAAGCCATATGCCTAAAGAGGTCATGTCTATAAAAAGGAGACTAATTAACAAATTTTCATTTAGATATCTTTCTGAGAGGTCAAAGGAACCCTCTCATAGCTGCCCATCACATCTGTAGCAAAAATGACTACAGGATCAGCAGTTTTATGGTCCAAGGTACAGCATGAACAACTATTTTTATATGTTCTGTATGTTTGCAAATAAAAATAAATAAATAAATATTAGGTAAACATCAAAATCACCAATAAACTCAGTATACAGCTTAACACAAGGTTATTGGTTCATGCATCATGGATTTTCCTGGTCAGATATAGTGACTGTCAGAACAAACCACGCAAATTTTTGTCAGTGTAAACGGAGCTCAAGTATCTGTGTCTTTTTCATGTACACAGCAGCTAATAATCATAACTGCCAAAGCCAGACCATGTAATCATGAAGGCCACCCTTCCACACATACATATAAATAAATATATGTGCTGTAATGTACATTCATACCATGGGAAATGTCTTTATGGCATGAACCTAAACAATTTGTTCCCTGTTCACCTTTCTATAGCTTTATCCCTCCATAAAGTAAACTACATCTGCAATTGGACCTGTTTTCCATCTATTTCTATGCTGTATTTATGACGGTGGAGATGTTGATTTTAGTGAGATGATTATTACATAGGCACATAAAATGTACAGGGATAAGACTTTGTGTCAACCCAAATAAATGATTCAATTCACACAAAATTAAAAAACACTGACATCAGCTCATTGACATGTATCGACAGTACAATGTAAGTATTTTTGTCATTAGTTGATAATAACAAGCCAGGAAAATGAAAAAAGAGACCAGATTAACTTCAGCTTTGCTTACTCCCTCTCAATGCATTTGTGGACGTGACAGTGTTCACAGCAGAGAGATAAAAATAATCCTCATCTTGACCAAACCTCCTCACACATTCAAGAGGACAACAGGGAGCAGAGCTGCACCAACAATTACAGCCAGGTTGGGTTTGGCTGGGCCTACTCTAGCATCACACCACTGAAAAAACACTTTGGTCAACTCGCCCAGTGCTGTGTAAACTTTAACACGTCTGGAGATTGTTTGTTGCTTTCCAAAACTCAATGTATTGCTTATTTTTAGACCAATCAAGAGTCATTTATTCTCCATACCTGAAGCTGCAGATGGCTTTGCTTTTTAACTTCTATCAAAATGAAACATGGACCATTGTTTATCTCCCTGTGATTTGCCTTTTGGCTCTGAACCACCGTTGAACCACCCTTATGAAAGCTGCAGTCACGGAGCCCACGTCTGCAAACAAACCTCCGCTTTTAGGTTTTTTTTTCTCTGTCAAATTTAGCTTTGCTTCCACCAAGGACAATTACTGCAAGTTTATTTCTCACAATGGTGAAGAGCAGCTCTGTCCTACACCTTATCATCATTATCCAATTTATACAGTAACTCAGGGCGTCAGTAAACTCTTTCTGAGATCAGGAACTGCTCCGTTAAGTAAGATGGCTAAGATATGTGCTTATCTGTCTACATGAGCTACTTGTATTTTGAGATTAAACAACAGGCCTTTTGCAGAGGAAAAAATTGAGGTGAGGTGAACTCACCTCACTCTTTCTAATGTAACGAAAACACAATTACAGCAGATTATACACAGATTAAAACAGAGTTATTAATATTTTATTCCATTTCAGCCAATAGATCCTCTAAAATCCGGATCTTTCAACTTTTTAACAAAGGATTACGAGTGTGTAATGCGAAAGGTGTTGCATGTAGTAATGAACTCACAAATAAGTATCACTAACAACACCAGTTGCAGTTATTCAGAGCCCTTTAACTTCTTTTAGCTCCTAGTTTGGTCTTGCGACACATTTGCTGTTCAGTGCAGTCTTAGGACCAGACTAAACCCGAGCTAAAAGTAAATTTTAGAGTTCATCAGAACACCACTCCAATGGGACAATCATGCTGGTGTGTCTGCCGAGGCTGATTTCCTAACATGTTGACCTGTGCGCTTATGTATCAGCTTGTTTTGGAGTTCCTCTGCACCCTAGTGGCTTGAAAAAAAATTGTATCATTCATTGGCTGTTTAGTTTTATTACCAGTGTCACAGTGTAACAAAAACATTCCTACCCACCATGAAGCATGTTGTTAAACTGGAACACCTAAGCCATTGTTTATCCTGGAAAAAGGAAAGAA
This sequence comes from Collichthys lucidus, assembly GCA_004119915.2. Classification (NCBI taxonomy): domain Eukaryota; kingdom Metazoa; phylum Chordata; class Actinopteri; family Sciaenidae; genus Collichthys; species Collichthys lucidus. The sequence continues at coordinate 13,230,825 of CM014088.1, read as the reverse complement.
AATCCACCCTAAAACAGAATTTATACTGTTTTGTTTGCTAAAACCTTGAGAGATAACTAACTGAGTCATTTATTTGAACAAAGAACATTCAAAGCGTTCCAAGTGAAAAGAGGCTCCAGAAGAGAGGAAAGTATTTTTTCATTATCAGTAGAAAATGGGTCTGGATGGATCCCTTCAGTACCACATGATGTTCCGTGCTACTGTTGGTTTTAGCTGTTCAATGTGTTACTTATTTCATAATCTCACATAAATGTGAAGTTCTCTGCAAGATTTAGAATAAAAAATTCAATAAAAAATCAGCCTCTCTCCACCCCCAGTGATATCCATTACATAAACAGTTGGTATCACTGGACGTACCAGATGATTCTTTTATATATCCTGAAATATAGCGAGTTGAAATGATTAAAACAGCTGGAATAGAAGGAAGTAGTGGTCACTCATCTTGTGGTTTTCTCAGCATGAAGATCAAAAATAAAAGTTTAATTTTTTCAAATTTTGTCAGAAATCCAAAGAGCATTTGTGAGCAATGCTCCCTCCACTCGCTTAGTAATCCACAACTAATTTATAACATAAACAGTCTTATCTGTCATCACACCATTCCTCTGAACCAATATCAACAGGTTTGAAAGTTCTACTAGCAAATATTAAACTTTTGAGCGTAAGGTAAACTAATTCTCAGTGCTCAGGCAGAATGGGTGATGATCTGAATAGTAACAGTTAGATTCCACAACACCTAGACTAGATCTGCTATGACTAAAGATGCTTATGTGATGCATAGTTTTCAGCACTACGTATCTGGTATTTTCAGGATCTTCCTGGAGACTTTTCTTGAGTTTCAAAAAGCAATGATTTATGGATCCAAAAGATGAACACATATATGAAATATTTTCCATATGCGTAAAATAAGACACAATCTTTACTCTTTTCTTTGACAAGTTTGACTATTTATTATAAGAAAAACAAACCATGACATGAAAGGGTACAGAGTGAAAATGACTTGGGATAAAAGAACACAAAGTTCCCAATTCCCAATATATTAATATACACAGCTACTAGCCTATGTACAATACATTTCTGAAACAGGACATCTCTGTTAGAAATGTTCAAAATTGCTGAATTCCTGCTGGAAAAAGAAAAAAAAAGAAAAAGAAAAGACCCAACACCTGCCCAAATAGAAATAATCAGAGAAATAGCTATAAATTCTGATAGATAATCAATAATCAATAATAATTATCACACCTAATCTGCATTCACACACTGAGATATTATAGATCACTTATACTGTACACTATCAAACTAAAAGACTTGTCTATCTCTCAAATGGAATCAGAACAAAATACACAGGCTCACTGTAGCAAAGGACTCTGGGAGTTTGAGTTTAGTGGTTTCCTTACTTTCGGTCCTTTTTCTCTTGCTCTAAAAAAAAATCTCATTCATTTAATCACATAGTTTGCCCACTTTAATCCCAACTAACTCCCAGTGCTCAAAGGAATGTCAAAAACACTTAAAACTCACTTCCTCTTAAACACACACATACACAGACTCATAGAAGTGTTAAGATACAGTACAGATAACAAAACACGACTGTGACAACAAAAACACTGAAAGATGCACTCAAACATAACATAATTGGTCTTCCTCCCTCTTTCCTGTTGTTGATTTGTAATTGATAACTAGATAACTGTGTGACTACAATATAAAAAGGGATAGGGCATAAGTTGATAAATATTTAAAAAAATGAAAATGTGCTTTACCACTTTTAGACATTAGATGATCATGTTGACAATGAAAATTAGCATTGAGCCAGAAAGTTTTGTCTACAGTGCAGTTCTAAGTGTCAATGCGAAACAGAGCGAGCTAGAAGCTTGGAGACAAAGTGACTTGCAGGGCTAGTTAATAAACTTCTGTGGTTAGTGAGATAACTGCTACCACACTAGCCAGCTGGGAACTAACTGTTAGCAAGGCAGCTAACACTAACTATCACTACAGGATAATAAGTTTACACAGTTTATTTTTAAAAATTTAGTTTGTACCATCCATGACATCGCATACCAGTCTGCAAACTATGTCCTTTTGCGGAGCACTTAATACTCTGACAGAGGAGTGACTGATAAGTACTATCAAGATGGTTCACCAAAGATGAATTCTGCATGAAAAATGTGAACATTTCGTCAGTTAAATCCACTGATTGCAGTGATTATGAAACAAAAAGGTAAAAATATTGGTGTGACTGGCCCTGTAGGAGATCTGACTGGAGGAAAATGCTTCAACCCAGTTACAATGTTGACCAATTACCGTTACTTGAAGCTCAATCCCTAAAGTATGCTGACATTATGGCTAGAAATACTGCAGTAGATGTATACAAAACTCATTGTCATCAATGGCGACATGATCATCACTAGCTAGCTTTCTCCATAACCTCCTTTCCATAGTTTACTTAAGATTGCTACAAATAGCCACAGTAAAGTCGATAGCCCTGTATTAATTTTGTTCTGTGCTGCATCTTTACTGCATTAGTCCTGTAAACAAAACTCTTTTAAATGCTATGCGGTACAAAATCAGTATTATTTCAAACATTGTTTGACAAATCATTTCCTGCATCCTCTAACAGCAAAATGATTGGCTGGTTTTTGTTGTGAGAGGCGGGACTTGTCTGTTGGCTCCATCGGTTCAAGGTGTTTCTGCCCATTTTCTTTGGTCTCGAGTGTCTCATTGGCCTTCAGCTCAGAGGCTCAAATTCTAACAAAGTAGTTCTGATACGTATGGCCCAAAATGTAGACATGCTGTGTCTCGTCTCCACTTGCCAAACCTTTCCCTTGATGTAGTGCGCTGATTGGTTGCTAGCACATGGCCAAGTCTAATCATAAGACTGCCAAACTAGGCAAAGAAAAACAATGTAGTTAGCTTGCATATGCTAAGACACACCTCGTCTAACATAAAGTCAGAGAAGCAGCAAGCGATTTCCCACGTGCTACTCTTCCAACAAGGCAATAGTATCTTCACTGCCCTAAGACTAAGCTAAACCTACAACACAACAGCAAGATAGGTCAACTTCTGCAAAGGCCCTGTTTCTTTTTAGCAATTATTTTAATCTCAATATGAATGTCTTAAATCTGTTATTTGTTTTAATAGTTGTTTAACTGACTTCAAATTTTCTAATATTAATTTGGCTAATCTTTGGAGGCACAAAGCAAACCCTAACTAGGTCCATTAAAGCAGAACAGGGCTAATGGAGACAGAGAATTTACACCTACAGGGCTATGGGCTCCAATATATATACACTAACACACATTTTATAGGCCCTGACAGAAAAACAGATGCAGTAAAAGTGATACTTTGAGATTAGATCTTTGCATTAGCTACTGCTCTCACCACAAGCAGTACCTGGGTTGTGCATCTTGGATTAATTCCCATTGGTACCACCTACAAATTTAAGGTAGCATCCACCAACTGGCAGATGTTAATGGTATAATGTTCAGCCAAGTCCATTTATGCAGGTGAGTTAAAGTTAATATAATCGTGTAACTGCTTCATCAGTTATACTTTTTTATTTTTCTTTGGCAACAAAAAGGGCACAACACATTTTTTTCTTTTTTGGTTTCAATGTTCTTCCAATCGTGATTCTGAACTTAATTACCCACAGTTATCCAATGACTCATTTTCAGTCTGTGAACCACACAGGTTTCAATGCAGCCTCTTGGCACCATGATGTGAACCTCAACTGACCAACATTCATATCCACAAAAAAGACCAACACAAGTCAAATAATGTAAAACAAGAAAAATAAAATAAAATAAAAAAAATCTAAAAATAAAACTACACTACAATTTGACCCTAGCCCTAGCTCCAGTGTGGGTTAATATATCAACATGAATAACTGAGAGACACAGACAGTGCTTTACAATAATAATAAAAACCACAGGGACAGGAGAAACTACCAAGACTGCAGAGTCTGTCCAGTTTATGGCATCTTTAAAATCCAAAGAGTGGGGCAAGATAAAGTTTACAGCACCTTTGGCACCATAACCACATGAAAAGAAAAAGAACCAAAAGGGTCAAAAGTCAAAAGGTCAGAAAATATGTTTTTGTCATTTGAGATTTGAAGAAATTGATGAAACTGAAATCAGCAATGATAGAAATCTTCGAAAAGCTTAAAAATCTTTGTTCACTAATGACTGCAAGGTTTGGATCCTGCAAAAAGTTTCTCCTCTGAGTTGACCAGTCTTCTCCATCTTCCATCTTGTCTCTCAGAATAGAGTGCTGCTGTTACCACAAAGCAAACCAACCATCTGACCACAATTCTGCCAGTTTCTTCATTCTCTCTGACAGTGACTTACTCTTGTAATGGAATTCCAGTCTTCTTGTGTCAGTCTGTCATCTTACAGGAGTCCAGAGATGAACAAACCCCTTGCCAAGGAAAGCCAGAGTGGTACATCCCAGCAGACTTCACTCACTGGTTGACATGGGGCCTCAGGGCTTGGTACAGTCCCTCAAAGGAGGGCCGGTTGGGTATATCACGACCCCAGCAACGCATCATCAGCTCGAAAAGAGAAGGTGGGCAGAGTGGAGGGGCATAAAGGAAGATCTAGTGGGAAAATACAGAAGAGTTAAAAAGATCAGATAGCCCCTAAACATGAAGCATGCAGTACTGCATGACTCATAAGTTATAACCAGATGAACTGATGATTATTTCTGTTCAGTAATTTTTGGAATTAAAATTGCTGAAATTCATTGAAAAAATGTTTAGAAAAACAGTTTTAAGAAGATAAAAGTATTTTTATGCTTTCTAGTCATGTCAATCATCTTGTGATGTACTTAAAGTTTCCTGATCCCACCGTTGGGAACCATTGCTGTAGATCATGAGATTTATGGCATGTGTAAAAGAATGACTGAACAGCTCCCCCTTGTGGAGGAAATGTGGCTTGCTGAATGTGAACTGGTTAGCAAATCTTATTTGTCCGCAAGTTAGAAACCAGTTCCATGCAAGTTTAAGTTGTTATAACCTGCATACAGTGAACACGAATCACAAACATTCATTATTATTTCATTGATGCATTCGCAGGCACACCTAGATGACTGGAAGACTAATAGCTAACATTGGATCAATAACACTCCATATTATAACTGTACTGAATTCTGTCCTTTGTGGGCGTGTTTGATTCGTCTCACCTGTCTGCCCTGGTTCCTGAAGAACTCGCCAGTGTTCTCTATGACCTGTTCGTCGGACAGCAAACTGTAGGGCTGCTCCTTACACAGAGTGAAGATCTCCCACAGGGTGACACCAAATGCCCATACATCACTGGCCGTGGTGAACTTTCCCTGGAGAGGAGGAGAAATAAAGTTAAAAAAAATATGTTAACTGTCCTGTAAGTGACTAAGCACCACTAGCTTGGATGGCCTGCATGATAGAAACGCAATGAATAGTCACTGTCTCACCAAGCTTCCAGTGCCACTTATTTTGCAAAGGTTTTGTGTTATCAACAGGCCATAATCTGAGTCAACCTGATCAGGAATAAGAGCTGCATGTAGGCTTTTTCCTTCTTAGTTGCTGGTGCATGGATTATTTCTATAATGTCATTGCAAACCACTTTAATTCCTTCCTACAAATATAGCATCATACACTACAACGTTTCAGCTAGAGGCCTGGTTTGAGTTGGAATTCCTAAAAAACCCTCTAATTTTGTACATAACTACAGCAGCAGAAATTCTCTTGAAACTATGAGATCCACTGATAATGTAATAATGATGTATAAGAGAAAGGTTATTCCAAAAAAAACAAAAGCATTAAGGCACAAAGCAGTTAAGCTTTGGTTTTACTTTAAAATTGAATTTAGGTGCTAACAAATACCAGGTGTTCTTTCTTTTTTCACACTATCTCATGCTAATTCACCCCGTTCCTCACCAGTAGGATGCTCTCCCAGGCCATCCATCGTATGGGAAGCACCGCCCGGCCCTGTATGCGGTAGTAGTCACTGCTGTACAGGTTTCGGCTCATCCCAAAGTCGGCGATCTTGATGGTGAGGCGCCGGTCCAGCAAACAGTTCCTGGTGGCCAGGTCACGATGCACAAAGTTCAGAGATGCCAGATACTTCATCCCTGATGAGATCTGCACCGACATGTGGAGGAGGTCCGACAGACTGAATGAAGGGAGAAAGGGAAAAAGTAGAAGGGAACCAAAGGAGAGAAAGAAGGACGTGACGGTGGAGGAGGTGAGAATTTTGAATTTATGTATGTTTCTCTGTAGAAAAGTGTAAAAAGTATACACAGAGTGTATGGTTTATTAACCTGACTGAAGGGATGTTGTTGGCATGTGTCAAGGTGCTCTCTATCTCCCGCTGTGACAGGAACATGTTGAGGTCTCCGTTCTCCATGTATTCGGTCACCATGCACAGCGGGTCGGACGACACGCACACACACAGCAGCCGGATGATGTTGGGGTCGTTCAGCCGAGACATTATCTTTATTTCCTTTAGGAAGTCGTTCCTGATGGAAAAAACAGATGGAGGGGGGAGGAGAGGACACATTTTCAGGTTTCACTGGCCAGATTTACATCGAATAAATAAATATGACTCCATTACACACACACACACTAAATAAAAACAGACAATATATACAAATATACAACTTGCATATGTTTTCTTATTAAAGCAATGCAATTTGGCACCCTGACATTTACAAACATCTGGTTGGCAGTACACCAACGTGGAGGTTTGAGAAGCAGTCTCATGCCATTGTTATAGGCTACACTGAGCCTCTGCATGTTGGTTTTACTGTAGGAGCACCGTAGGTGGTCTGTTTTTAGTGGAGGAACAAAACTTGAAACAAAGCTTCCTTTAGTTTTTGAACACATGCTGAATTTACAAGCAATCATTGTAGCTTTCTCATCCGACAAATCACTGGCAATATAACGTCTGAGATATTCGATCACATTGTGTACCTGGCTTGGCTGGTAGCGTCGGCCCTCAGCTGTTTAACAGCCACCAGCACCGAACGACCATCTCTGTCAGGGAGAGGTGAGCCCTCACCAAGGAATTCTGGGAGTCCCTCTGCCTCACAAAGGTGGACCTGCAGAAGACAGGTAGGTATAAACATAACCAAGGAAGTTAGCATCTTTCTGTTAAGTGACAAAAGATAAAAAAGTTTCAGAAAGTTTTCCAACATTTAGAAGATCATTTGCAGATGGAGCAGTTTATTGATGATGTTCTGATGCTCACCTCTCCAAACTGCCCCTCCCCGAGCTTCTCCCTGAAGATCAGCTGTTGCCGCGGGAACTCGGCGGCAGAGATGTCCTTCCTGGTCAGAGAGTCCACGGTGAGGGCGGGGACGGCGTACATGTTGCTTCCGGTGACGCCCTGCAGTCGCACGATATCAGTCTCGGCGTAGTGTGGTGCGTTGCTATGGAAACACTGGTGCGGTGTGCACTGGGTGACATCAGGCTCAGCATAGCCTCCTCCACACGCTGTTGGAGAGACACGGGAGGAGTTTTTGTTTTAGTTTTTCGTCTTTTCACTGTAGGTTTTGATTAATTCCTGTGACACGCTACATCTCTCTCTCCTTTATATCTGTTATCCTTCAAATATTTGTAATAAACTCTTACTTTCCTACCTTGTTACCTTAATCATTTCTATGTGAACCTCAATCTTTTGTCATTAAAGAGGGCCAGTGAAGTCCCTGATATGTTAAGCTGTATCTGTAGTCTTGTTCATCAATGAGGAAGTCTAATGTGAATGTTGAGATCATGAGAAGAGTCCAACTGAGACTCGGTCTTGCCTCTGTATCTGGTCAGGTGTTTAAATGTCTAAAGTCACACCTTGCAGCTCTTACCACGCAACCAGCCTGACGTCATGTGACAGGAAGTCAGCAGAAGGAGGTCATAGAGAGGATTACCGAGGAGGAGAGCTGGAGCAAGAGGAGGAGGAAACATGGACAGAGACAAAGAGGGCTGGGAGGTAAAAGAGAGGAAAAACTGCAGAATGAATGCGCATGCACTTTCAGTTTTTACAGCATCATCAAGAAAAAAATGCAGTGTGAAGAAGAAGGCAGAGAGCCTGTGCAATGTTTAGTTAGACAGAGGGAAGATTTTTGACAGTGATGAAGGTTCCTGTTGTAGACCTGCCAGCAGGGGGCACACTGCAGCAGTTAAACGTATTTTCCCGAGCCCTCGGGACTGTCATGTCTAAACATGTTATCACGGAAGATCCGGAGCATTTTTTAGACATCACTAATTCAGGTTTACTTCCACTCAAGTTCATGTTTCCTGAAATGAAATAAGTCTAACCTGCAGGTGGTTAATAAGTGCTTGTGAATAATCCAGGAAGAAAGAAGAAAATTCTACTTATTCTCATATTTCTTTTCTTCAGCTGGAAGTAATGAAGGTTAAAAAAAAATTGAGTTTGTATGTTTACCTGAGGCCTCTGCACTCTGTGACAGTTCTGGCAGCTTGTTTCTCAGCACCGCTGGGTTCTGATACTGTGGATCCAGCAGGAAAACTCTCTCATAGTGAGGGTCAGTGTTGGTCGGGCCTAAGTGAAGCAAATTAAAAACAAAAAAACAAACATGACATAATCAAGCACATAAAATATTAAGTACCCTGTGAGTCAAGTTTGTCTAAATACAAACACTGCTTAAGTGGCAAGATATTTGAGTGTGTTTACTCAGTTGTTTGGGAACTGAACTATGAGTTATTTCTGCAATATTTATCCATCACCACACATGACATGCTTGGAAAAAAAAAAAATCTCTAAATTTCAAGTTTCTGTTTGAGTGCTGCTGATGCTGTACCACAAAAAAACATAACTTGGTGTGTGATATGTCATAATCCAGCTATACATTCAAATAAGAGACAGTATAACATTATTTTTAAGCAAAATATTGACATTCAGTAACTGAAAATATATCATATGTCATGTACCCTGATGGAAAGCCAGACTTATGTGTATATACGATCATGATATCATCAAACCCATCGTTAGCCTTTTCTGGCTTTCTGTTTGGCCTTGAAGTAGGCACATCAGACTATCTGTCGCGGTCTACCTGTTGCATGGCTGGAGCGAGGGGGCACAGGAGGTGTCTGGAGGATGATGGTGTCACTGCAGGATGACAGCCGAACCGTCACCTCCTCATCAAGGATCCTACGTGGAGCCTGGAGGAGGCAAGAGTAAAAGGAAAACATTGCATGTTCATAGTGTGTGTGTTCTTCTATTCTGCATCAATGATCCTTTTTCATGCAGGTAATAAACCTGACTTGATTTGTTGTTGTCAACAACTGGCTCTTTGAAACAACCTTTGCACAGAAAGACCTGCATTTCATAGAAATTCAAGCGCATAAGTTGATTAGGAAAAGTACGGGGAAAGTTTCCAATCAGAGGAGCTAATTTTAGAGCTGAGTGTTTTCAAACAGTTTTTTTTTTTTATTCATCTAACACATTTGTTTTATCCTCTGTAATAAACATTACAGCTGTGCACTTGAATTTCATTTCCTAAAAAGGAAAATAAATGGCTACGTCTCATTCTCTCTTAGTGCACTGAACAGCTGTTCAGATCTGCTGCTTTCGGATGCCTTCAGACAAGCAAAACAATCAAAGGTTTTTAGATTTGACAGGTGGCTTGAAACTGACTTACAGGGAAGTGAAGACAACAGATATATTAGGAGTGTTTGGATGAGTCTGGTACATGTAGTACCATAGTTTATACATTATCTTTACTTTAATTTGCAATTATTATGTGATAATAGTGTCTGCCACATTTGTCCTGACCTTATTATCTGTAGTTTCTGCTCACCTTCTCCAGCACCTTGCAGACATACTGGCACCAGAGGATGAGGAAGATGATGATGACCAATAGCAGGATAATGGTCACCAGGCAGCCAATCAGAATGGGCGTGTTCCCATCATCTGGTGGGTCACTGGCTGATGGATTGGCTGCAATGAGAAGAAGAGCTTAGAGATATTAACCTGTTGATACCCACTGCTTTCCGGTGACATGCTAAGAATGCTACTGTGAAAGGTTTCTTTGTTTCTTATCATTGTGATGGTGATGGTTTATTACGACTTTAAGTTGTTTCAACTTTGGTGATTATGTCATGTGAAATGAAAGGGTGAAAGGTCATACCTGTCTTTGGTGTGGTTGATACGGTGTTTTCCTCATTGACTGGAGGAGAGGTCACCACCAGGGTCATCTGGCTAGGGATTACGGTGTCTTCTGAAGGATAAATAAGGGGAAGTTATTTTGTTGTTTTGAAAGAAGTGTGAATCTGAGTACATGTGTTCATTTGTGTCTGTTATTGTGTGCATCTGTGTGTGTGCGATTGTGTATATTTGCCTGTTACCTGACTGAAAGGAGATCTCGCTGAACATCATCCAGACGTCAGCGAAGTAAAAGCGGCAGCGGATGGATTTGGCAGTGCGGCGATTCAGAGGCACGGTGACGTAGCGGGCACTCGGGTTCCTGTCGTCCAGCACTGTCTTGAACGGCACAGACTCTGCCTCCCAGCCAGTGGTAAGATGGGCCTTGAACGAACAGGAGACGGAAGAGAAGATCTTCACACTGCGGGAGAACATGTTGTTACTGTGAACCTAGAGGGAACAGAGGAGAGAGATAATGTTGGAAAGATTAAAAACAGAAGGCGCTAAAAGAGGTAGTGTGTGTATAATGATAACAATAGAGCAAAGCAAACTGAATTAACTTCAAGGAGGACTGACAATGTAAGCCTTCTTTTCTTCTAGAGAGCCTAATACAAGTTAAAGTAGCAGAAAAAATAAATAACAAAGGTTGAAAGTACGAGTTAATTGCATTTTTCAAATGCACCACCACTACTTAGCCTGCAAAGTTATTTATTGCAACTATAATCAGAATAAATCAGGATTGAAAACCTTCATGGAGGTGAAGTTCCTCTGCCGGTCAAAGACAAACTCCATCTCCACGTATCCCTGAGTTACCAACGAGTCGTTTCTCCAGCCCAGGTAGTCGTAGCCCGGCCACACGTGGTACTGACGTGTCAGCAGGAAGTCGTCCAGGCCGACCACACCATCCGTCAGCTGACCCATCCCCCCGAACAACCTCCTATTGGACAATGGAGCTGTCAGGCACATGGAGGAGGGAAACAGCAAACAAAGATGTGTGATGAGTGCGTATGTGACTCACCTTTTCTCGTGTTGTCCGTCATACGTGGAGTCGTTGAGGCTGGCAATGGGATAACCAGGCGGCATCATGAGCTGACCTTCTGGAGTGCTGTAAGAGATCAGACCATCTGCAGGAGAGAGAGGACAGGTTAAAAGGGCAGTATGTCCCACAGAAACATTCAATTTCTTACTGACAGCTGTGTCGATGAACTTCACTGACTAGAGAAGAGACATTTTTGTCACCATTGTAAAAGGCCCAGTCGCACCAGCACATAACAACAAAATTAGAATGGCAGTGATCAGTGGGTTTTCTTATGGAGACAAAGTCAATCTTCAATACAGGTGAACTTTGACAATGCTCGCCTTGACAAATAATGAACTATCTTGACAGAGTTTGAAGGTATGGGGAGTTTCTTCTTCATCTAATCCTGCCATATATACAGTGGTAAAAAAGAGGATTGTATGCAGTCAGGAATAAGATGTTGTCCCACTCCACTTCCTGCACACATAGATGCAGAATATAAAACCTTTTATTTATGAGTCTGACTAAGCATTAGCTTACAGCTCCTGGTACTTAAAAAAAAATGTCTTTCTTTGCAGATAAACTGTGTGATAAAATCAAACTGTAACAACGTTTCATAGAATCTGTTGATTTAGTTTTATTGCACAACAGATTAAAATGGTACAATCCTCATAAAGTGTTATGTTGACATTACAGGATGAGAGGTTTTCTGAGAAGTCTTGGAAGGAGTAAACATTTCTGAGAAGCGATAAAAGTCTAAATCCACTGAATCATTAAACCTTCTAATGTCAGCAGAGTTGAAGAACACACACATTACAGTGTAACATATGCATTCGTGTGTCCTACCTTCCCATGGACAGCCGTACAGCTCCACTCTCATGCAGACAGTGGTCGACAGTGTTGTGACCGGAATCAGCTGGACATAGCGAGTGATGATCGGTGGGTGAAGGTCGTTGATGACTGAGGCGTAGGCGTTTTTGTTGGCCTCCATCACCTAGAAACAAATATCACATGAGTAACAACATAGGGTTGGACTGAGCTACATAACTTCCGCATGGTTGTGCAGGTTGTGTCCTTGTTTGTTTGTGCTTTAGTATGATATCAGAAAATGACATTTTATCTCTCTGATTCGCTGCTTTCTTCTTGATAATGCTACTCATCCTCTTTATTCACTCTGTAGCTCATATGACCACCACTGCTCTTGTTGTCTGTCTCTCACTCACTCACTAGTTAAGCCGGGTAGGAAACTACTCAATATGCCTTTAAGTGAAAGTAGTTGTATCAAAATATACTTAAAATACCACCAAGTGAACAATTGTTTCACAATTATAATGTATTCATTTATTTCACAACACAACAGATCTATAAAATTACGAGCATTTTTTTTCAGGCGTTATTTTAATTACATGCCATTTTGGCAAATGCTTCATATTAAATCATGCAATGCTCTCTTTCCTGCTTTTTCATCGCTGTTGTTTATGTTACACTAAAAGCTTAACTCTTACCTCGCACATTCTACATTGCAGTGACAGAAACACTCAGTGTAGCTGAGCCTTTATGTTTAATCCCTTCCAAATAATTTTTTCAGAATAATATATATAATAGTAATATTGGATTATAAGGACTTAATGTGTTTATCACTTAAATGTGGCAGCTGGTGAAGGTGGGGTTAATAAAAAAAAAGTAAAACCTTTATAACGATTGCTTATACCAGTAGTAGTATTATACAAATAGTAACATAAAATGAAAATACTAAAGTAAATTACCTCAAAGTTGTACTTATACAGTATAATACAGTACTTCTGCTTGTGATATCTTTGTTAGTTTATGTTATTGTAATTATCAACTAATTGTGAAAGAGTTTATCCAGTAATTAGTTTATTATTTTATGTATTCTTTTATTCTGCTATGTGGAATAGCATTGCTTTAAAATGTTTAAAATTATACATGATCTTGGTGCTTTTTTTTTCAAAATACATAATGTTTGCCTGTTTTTGCTTGTTTTGTTGAGGTACCAGCTGCAAAAATATATATTTTTAAAATATCTTGAGAATGTCTTTTGTTTCTGTCAGGCTGTGAAGAAATCTGTGCTGGTTCTGGGAGGTTCCCAGTTTGAATGTGAGGTGTTGCTGTAGTTGCCAGGGACCTCGAAGGCCAACAGGAAGCTGCTGTGTAAATGTAATTTCCTCTGATTCTAGTGTGAATGACCAGAAGCAGCTCAGAGTGAAAAAAAAACATCATTTTCTTTTCTTTCCCCCTTTCTTCTATTCTTCCCTCCATCACTCTGCTCTATCACTGCGTCACATGTGTTTCCGTTCAAAATTTTCCTCTATTCTGCTGCTTAGAAGATCTTCCTGCTTCATTTTTTCCCTCACTTTCCAATCTGCACCCACCAGTCTTGACCCACAGTTCAATGTCTAATCTCTGCAGTGAAATATGCACTCACCGTGTTTCCCACACGGTTCTTCCAGGACTTCCACTGCTGGCCGTCCCTGCTATATTTGAGGCGGTATGCTCGGGCGAACTCATTTCCAGAGTTTCTGGCGTATCGTCCCTGAGTCCCAACCACCGTCAGGAAGGTCAGCCTGCGCAGATCCACCTTAACAACACATCAGCAGGTTTCTCTCAAATCATGTGACACACCAAGAACACAAAGACCATGTGCTGGGTTCATCTAACAATACCAATGTTACTATTAAATACATTTAATTTCTAAAGTATGGAGCCTTCTATACCAAATGTTAACAAGTTAACAACCACAGAAGTTTGTGTTTTGTATTTGAATATTTGTTGAATAATTCCCTAAATAAAACCATAATCTATCATCCTTTCCACAAAGCAAACACTCACCTTCAGCAACAATAGCATGCATTTACAATAGCAGTAGCAATACATTACAGATGACCGATCATCTTATTAGGCTTACTGATAAAAAAAATTGATCCATTAAGGTGCCATCAAGTTTCAGTTATTTGTCATTCTACAAGATAAGGTTACACAAGAAAACACAAGTTGCAATCTCTTTATGCTATATATATATATATATATATATATATATATATATATATATATATATATATATATATATATAGCTTCAAGTTGAATTATGTCCAGAAATGTTAGTAATTCCTGAACTCTAATCACTTTCTTCTGTTTCACTGACTGCAGCATCACATTTCTTCAGCTGGAAAGACTCCTATTCACAAATAGGATATGACCCCTCTCATCAGCCTTTAACTTTGCACTTCTAGATATCCTCTGACCTTGATAACTGGAACTTAGTAAGTGCTAAACCCACTGAGCAGACACAAACCTGCAGGTACTGACTGTCTGAAGGCTCCAGCTGTCCCGCAGGGCACCAGGCGCCGTCTCCTTCCTCACGATTCAACCTGCAAACACACACACAGTGTTAATACAGACTGTCTTTAGATCCTAGGACGGTTTGATATGATTTTGATTAAAGCAATATATTACATAACAGTTATTATTATAGTTGACTGCCATGACATTTGTATTTTTAATGCTACCTTGTACCTGTGTTTGTTTGTTCTTACTAAAATGTATTCATTTTGTAAAGCATCTTTTAAGCATGCTAAAAAAGTGCTGTATAAAATGTTTTATTATGAACATTGTCAGAAATTATTCAGCAATTTCAACAGCTAAAAATATTGCCTATCTCAAATATTTATACAAATATATATATACTCATGATATTTATCCATGTATGCCAGAATTCAATCAGTTTGGTTTCAAGATTTGTAATAAAAACTGTATCTTAATCTACAGTGTGAATAGGCAAAACATCCATAGAGGTATGTAAAAACAAAAGTCACACTGACCTGGCGTATTGTGGCCCCGTCGTCTCATACCATTGGCTTGATGCTGTAATGTCTTCATCTTTAATCCTTCCATCCTCCATGCCCAAGGCATAGCGACAGTGTGCTGAAAACACACACACACACACACACACACACACACACACACACACACACACACACACACACACACACACACACACACACACACACACACACACACACAGACTCACATAACCAACCATAACAATGAAGACATTGTGTTTTGTCCTCAGATGTTCAGATGTGATTTATAGGGTTTATGCAGAACTGAGTTAGGGTTAGGGGTTAGGGATTGTATGTGTGTGTACCAGGGTCGATCTGTCCGAAGGCTGCTGTGGCTTGAAGGATCAGCAGCAGGAAGAGGTGCATGATGGTCCGCCGATCACACCAACACACACGCTACATCTCTAAAACAGACAGACAGACAGAGAGTAAGTGAGTTGTGGTTGTTTGTAGTTGCTGTTACTGTGTTCAGCGCTGGTTGTTGAGTCTATGGAGAGACAATCCATAATTATACTGACAAAAATATATAGTCTGATGTACAAAAACAATCGAGTTGAGAAAATTATGGCGAGAACGGAGACAGGACACTGGATTATCCCGTTATGCCATTTTCTAAAGGAAAACAAGCTGGGTCGGATTCAAATCCTCATCTGTTTTTCACTACTTGTTTATAGTGGCTTTAATGATTTATACTGATATGTGGTACCACATCTTGAAGCAGAAACAGATTTGGCACGGTTGCCTACAGTTTATGATCAATCTCTAACAATAATTTAAAGCAAAAGTTTTACTCTTTAAATCTAAATTTGTGTTTAGTGTTTTTATAGCCAAGTAATAAATTATTAAATTATAATAAATTATATATTAAGTAATAAAGTGTTAATATTAATCGAATTATCTCCTGCTGTCATCACCATCATCAGCTGAATGTTCAATTTTATCTTGAGCCTCAAGCTCAAGAGATCCAAAGAGATCTACTCTACTCTAACATGGAGGCTGGACCATTTTTTTAATTTTTAAACCCAGTTCCTCAAAAAGTTTCTCATTGCCTTTAATTCATAAAGATAGAGATTTAAATAGTGTGAATATTTGCAGTGAAGGTTTATAATAGGTTATATACACATGCAGAACTTGGACAAAATCAAATAAGAGAACTCTTTACAGAACAGTAACACAACTTATCAGTGACATCTGTGACGTCTTTAATGCAACAGACAGTAACTACAGTAGCTCACAAAAGCCTCATAAGTAATAAATACAAGATGACAAATCTGTAACGTAAAACAACAAAGTAACTTTTACTCAAATCAAACCACATCACCAATCTTACCGACTTTATATCGGTCAAAGGTCAGCATCCAGAATGTGAATGGGGTTCACTGGCAAACCTGAGGTGGGTTGAATGAACAAACAAGCCATCTGTAACAGCACCTACCTGTCAATCAGGGTGGCCACACTGTTAATTATGCATAACTTTAAGCCTGATTATTAGGAGGTGAGTTATATAAAAATTCACCCTCAGTACAGTTGTCATGAACGGGGAAATTAAGTCAAGACCAAACCCATTTTTTGTACCAGGCTGTAAACATGTGTTTGTTGTTGTTTTTTGCTGTGAAGTTGGGCATTTCAATATGGGGACTTATGTGGAGACTGACTCCGCAACCAGCCTCAAGTGGCCATTTTACAAACAGCCGTTTTTGGCACTTGGCATTGGCTTCATTTTCCAGCCACAGTGGTTACTGTTTGATCATATCCAATAAATAACAGACTACAGCTATTTAGTGAGCTAATTTCCCATTGAATGTAACACAACCAAAAGTGATGGTTGAATTTTGCCCGGATCACTATAACAACATGCAAAAAAGGTAACAACCAAGTGTGAGAGGTCATTTTGTTCGGAAATATGTTGATCGACAAAGATAGATCCGTTAAGTCATGTGCAAACCTCCAGCATGTAGGATTTAGTGGCATCTACTGTAGCAGCGCAACCAACTGAATCACTTCTTGACTCACCCTGCCCTCACCCAAGCACGTAGGAGGAACTACCGTTGGCATTGTCATTTCTGGGCTACTGTAGAAAACATGACAGAGTCAATATAAGAAGATTCTTATTTTCAGGTGATTATGAATACATAGTTATCAATATCAGATTCAATTTCTGATCCTCCTAAATGTTACATACTGGACCTTCAAGCAGAGTGCATTATGCAAACTTTGAAACTGTAACTATTAAGAGACATTTCAATGATTATCTGCTCTCAAACTGTGAATGATCCTGACCTACACAAACAAAACTGCCTCCATGGAAAATCCTTGAGCATCCCAACATTTGAACATGTTTCCACTGTAGGTGAAGTGTGTCTTAAACTGTCACTGGATGAACAAGGATTGGTCTTAACTTCATTTAGAGGAGGACTGAGTGTGTGTGTGTGTGTGTGTGAG
The DNA here is from genome assembly GCA_004119915.2 of Collichthys lucidus. Taxonomy (NCBI): domain Eukaryota; kingdom Metazoa; phylum Chordata; class Actinopteri; family Sciaenidae; genus Collichthys; species Collichthys lucidus. The sequence continues at coordinate 13,213,381 of CM014088.1, read as the reverse complement.
TGAGAGAGTGAGTGAGTGATTTCACAATGTTAGTGCTGTTGGAGCGGAGCAGTTTTATAAATACAGGACACAAACAGCAGCCCACTCACAGAGGTTATGCAACACTGACACACACGCACACACGCGCACACGCAGAAGTATCTTCTCTCAATCAAAGTATTTAACTTTATGTTTAAAAGTACACTCTTCCTCTTTTCTGAATACTTTCATTCTCTCTGAGTTTTGTTTCATAATGACAGACATAAACTCACTGGAGGAAACAGCTGGCCGGGGGAGAGGGAGAGAGAGAGAGAGAGAGGGAGAGAGAGAGAGAGAGAGAGAGAGAGAGAGAGAGAGAGAGAGAGAGAGAGAGAGAGAGAGAGAGAGAGAGACACAGACAGACAGAGAGGGGAGAAAAAATGGAAGGGGGAAACACAAAGAGAAGAAGACCTGAACGCAGAATGGCGAAGGACAGCAGGGTGAGGCTGAGGACGGACATTAGGGAAAACGAAGAAACAGAGGAGAGGGAGATAAGGTGGAGAGGAGAACAATAGGCGGAAGTGAAAATACAGAACTTAAAGAGTAACTAAACAGCAGGCTGAAAAGCCTTTTTGCTGCTCTCTCTGGTTGAGAGTTTCAGGCCTGGTGGTGTGCTTTGTTGTGGCTAGAAATGCACTCTGTTGCACCTGTAAACACAACAGTGATGATCAGGGCCGACTCCTCTACCTTTAAAAAACTCCTGAAGACCCAGCTCTTCAGGGAGTACCTCCCATCTAGTACGGTCAGAAACAGTTTAGTCACTCTAATGTTGACAACTGAGTGGGTTCAATCTGTAACTAAACTGTTAATTCATTGAAACACCAGCTACTATACATCCTACAGATCTTACTGTTCATAAACCACTTGATCCAAACGCTTAAGGCCATGATTCAGAAGAATTTTAGTTACCGTGATTAAATTATCAAGATAATTTGTCCAAACACGTGACATGTGTGGGAGAAAACTGTTAAAACAATAATCAAGCAGCTCTTCTTCTCCCTCACAATCAAAGGCACGTTTTATTTTAGCCGTTGTAGAATTAATGTTTACAGTTGATACAATCTGCCCTGTTTAGGTGGTCAGAGAAGCCTGCCAATGCAGAAGAATTTGTACGTGCATTGCTGCATGATCATAAAAGAGGAAAGAGAAATAAAACTGGAAGCAGACCAGCTTATTTAAGACTGCCTATGCTAACATAAATAACTGAAATGAAACATTTAAAAAAGCAAATTTCATAAGTATTCCGATACTAGATAGTACTCAGTGACTTAAGTAAGTAAGTAGACATACCACACCGCAAACTCCACTACAAATAAAGTAAAGTAAAATTACTAATGTATTATACTTTAAGCTACAGAAGAACTCATGATACTCATTATGCAGGCAAAAGGCTTATTTGATGGTGGCGTATTATAAACATTTACACTGTATGTTTAATCACTGACAGGGTGAAGTTTGACTGTTGCAGTTTTTACTACACAACTGTAGCAGTTGGGCAGGTTATTCTGCAAACCCTCCAACTTCATTTGGGAATATAGTTTTTTTTTTTTTTAGAACTTTGTTTAAATCTTTTGTACCTTGCAACGAGCTGGATACACTGGAACTATGAATAAAGAAACTTCATGGCTTTATCACAATGATGATTTCTTTTAGTATTATATTTCAGAAGCAGGTCATATGTGTTGCATGGAAAATCAAAATTAAGGAACTGGTAACTACAGCTACCAAATAAATGTAGTGTACAAACATCAAGTAGCATGAAATACAAATACTGTAGTATAGTACAGCACCACTGGCATCAGACGACACAATGTTTTTGTCCTTTGTCACTGTGTGTCAATCGAGGCATCATACACTCTTGTGGTAACTTGTCCAAGAGACATGGGAGACTAGACGAGGCCCCAACCAATTAGATCTTGCCGCCTTTCTTGCAATTTGCATGCAGGGGTGATAAGTGCGCAGACACATCAGCGATGCACAAAGTTTGGTCATTTTCTAATAAGTAAAGTTAGTTTGTGTGTTGTGTGTTTTTGAATGAAGGTTAGAGTTAAAAACAAGAGCGATCACTGAGTCACAGTAGCTTAACCTCCACGGTCTACAGAGACAACAAGCTGCAGCAGCTCTTTATTACAGCCTGGATCAAATGGAGTGACAAATAATTCACATACAGACTGTTCTACAGGGATCTTCACAGCTGGGAACAGGCTGAGCACAGAACTGTAAAGACTCAGTAAGAACCTGCCAGTTCTGAACAATACAGCCAGTAAATGAAACACTCTTTCTTTCTTTTCTGACGTAGATCTCTGTTCGGCCTTCAGGAAGTGAATTCACTCACTTCAGCTGAGCTGCACGAGAACGCAGCAGGTCATTTTTTTATTTTCTGGCAAAGATTGGGAGAAAGGGAGGGAGGGAGAGGCAGAGAAAAAGAGAGAGAGAGAGCTTTATGTAATGTGTTGGCTGCAGCTCAGATTCCTGCACTGTTGCTCATCTCTACAGCAAAATCACATGACCGGGGAGAGAGAGAGAGGGGGGGGGGGCATGGAGAGAGAGACAGACACAGTAAAAGAGATCAAGAGAAACAAGAGAAGAGAATGAGTCCGAGAGAGAGAGAGAGAAAGCTAGAGAAAGAAAAAGACAGCAGAAGTCTTTTTATCCAGTGTGACATTTTATCTGTTCCAGTTTAACTGTTTCCCGTTGGAGTATTTCATGTTTTTTTAGCCTTAAAACAGTCTTTAGTGTGTTGCTGCAACCAAACTGAACAAAGTTGAAACAATAGAGCAAAAACCTTTTACTCTGTAATCTGGTTCGGCTCAGCTCATACAACTAAAACTGGCTGGTTATGTTCGGGTAAAGATTGTGGTCATGGCAGTCTGATAGCAGACACCTTTACCTCCTCTCTAAGGGTCGTGGTGTACTGGCTTTCAGCTGTGCTCGGCTGGCTGCACGATGGCTACCTCATGTATTCTTTGTAGGCGTCCTCAGTCCCTTGTGTGTTTGTAGTGGATACTGAATCAAGCAGGTACTTCACTTGCACAAGCACGTGTCAACACAAGCTGATCAACCTGTTTACACTCAGCCTGTGCTGCTGCTGTGTGATAAATTATGATATGAAGTGTAATCCTGATATGATGACTGTAAACCAATGACAGCCTCAGACATAATAATAGAACTTTCACTTAACTTTTAGTAGACTAAAAACTACAATTATAAACTGCAGAAATATTGACAATAAAATTAATGAGTAGTTGAAGCCTGGATGACAGTAAAATTACACAATGCTACTCATATTTTTCTCTGCTTTGCTTTTGCTCCATTTCTGCTTCCTCTCCTTTGTCTACTCCTTCTTTATCTCCTTCTCCCTTCCTCCTTCCTCATCTCCTCCCCACTGTGCTCCTTTTCCTCTCACTCTGTCCCTCCTCTCCTCCTCCCCACCCCTTCTTTATCTCCTCCTCCCTCCGTCAGAACAAACTGGAGCCAAAAGCCTCAACATTCCTAACATTCAACGCAACCCAGAGCTCCCTCTCTCTCTCTCTCTCTCTCTCTCTCTCTCTCTCTCTCTCTCTCTCTCTCTCTCTCTCTCTCTCTCTCTCTCTCTCTCTCTACGTCTCTCTCTCACACAAACACAGGAATCCACATGCCTTTCTCCAAGTCTTTCTCTCTCTTCCTCTCTCTCTTATTGTTACACACAGGAATCTGCATGTCTCTCTCTCTTTTTCTCTCTCTCTCTATGGTTGAGGGGTGAATGAGACAGAGTTCACTGAGAACAAACCAGAACAGCAGAAAACAGAAAAGAACAGTATAGAGTCGAAATATCAGATCAGTCTTGAACATAAAAACTCGCGCTGTTCAATCAGGCATTGTTCAAATCTACTAAACATAATATTGAAGTATTACCATTGTTGTTGTCGTGGATCTTAAAGTTTACACAGACGCTAAGCATTTCAGGCTGGATGTTGAAGTGCAGCGAAATCCAGAAAGTGTTGGCTTATATAAAGCGCTGTGCTGTGTTTTGGCAGATTGGACAGTTATCTGCTATCGAAAAAAAAAGAGTAAATGCAACAAAAGAAATCATCCGAGACATATTTCAGTCCTCCTCTAAAGCTCGGCATTAGCTATGGACTGTCACTGCCAGATGCTTCAACTGAGTAGAGCACAGACATCCAATTACTTCAATAATCCATTTCCAAACACACAAACAGAGAAAAGTCTGGCACGGACCTAAACAAGTACTATTCACATGCAGTTCAGTCGACAGAGGTAATACCTCATTAACAGAGACAAGTGAGAGCACAGATACGAGATGTCCCTTATAAAACAAAGAACGTTAAATTCAATATGCGATAGTCAGAGTAATAGATTATAGTTTATCATGATCTCTCCCAGTCATTATTACCCAACACAATATAAAAATATGAACAATGCACCACACATCTGAATTCAAATATGTCAAGGTTGTTGCCTATGAGTAACAGTGTGTGTGTTAGTGTGCTAATGCTGCATTCATGATGTACATGGTGCCTTTGTAGACGTGCTGCACACTGAGATGACTGTCCTTTAACCTGATGAAAACATCTATGCATGAGTTCATAAACTTGTTCTGTATTTTTTGAGATTGTGGACAGGGTCATGTTTTAGCCAAATAAAAGGTTTACTGTGGTGGAATAGAGCAGAAATGCGTTATTTCTGTAGTTCCAAGGAAAGGCCTGTCTGATCATTCATGTTTTTCTGTTGATCTTGTCAACAGCAGCGCTTTGTTTTTAGAGAGTTTGCTGACCACTGTGCACTGTAGGTAACGCACTTACTAAGCATAAGCACCTCATACAGACTCACTTCAAAATACCCAAACTATCCCTTTAAGGGTGTGTCGGTTTCAGCTCAAGTAAAATCATAAGGAGAAAGCTGCTCCACTGGGTCACAGAGAGATCATAATGTGCAGAGGAGACTGTAAATAGACTCTGGAATCTCAAACTGGACTTCCCGGTTTGTATTTCATCTACTCATCTGTACCTGTCGCACACCAGTGCAGACCCTGTGTTCCTGGTGCTGTTTTCACTCTGAACAAAGCCTTTTTTTTCCGAAACAGAGTAACCAATGGAAAACACACTGAGAGCTGAGCAGGAAGCTCACTCAGTCAGATCTCAGTTGGGTCCAGATGCGTCTAATCACACACTGTGAGACAGTAAAGACTTCCAGCTGACCATCAACAGGAAACTGATAGAAATAAAAATCCAATATTGAGAATATTTCTGTGTATTAATAGCTCATCAAAACCAATATGTAGCAGCACCAGCGGCGCGTTCACTGAATATATTTGAATGTTCCTCCCAACAGTGTGCAGTGCATTAGATCCACTGAAACCCATCTGGTAGGGGTGATGGGTGTCAGTGTCACCTGATGAAACAGTGATACCCATCAGTAGATGATAAAAACTTCACTTTCAGCTGCCGTCATAGACAAAACCAAGGTCGACATGAGTCCACCAGTGTGTGCCAACTGTGCTGAAGCATTCTGTAGTGTTTCCATAAGTGGTATGGTAAACTCATTTTCACATGTAAATGTATTTGTTTGAATCTGCTGGTTGCTTTCTGTTAGTGCAGCGTTTTCAGGAAGACCTTTCACTCCTGTAGCTGTAAAATTACACGTGCACATCGGCAAAATGCCCAAAATACCTGGAGTGTAACCTTACATCAGGTGATGGTTGCAATGTTAGAACAGGAGCAGAGCAGCAGATGGTTTAAAGAGCTGTTGGCATCTGAAGAATGTAAGAAGCGCTTGATTTAACATGTAGAGCTTTGAACTTTGAACACTGTAGACAAGGTGAGCACTATCACACACACGCACACACGCACACACACACACACACACACACACACACACACACACACACACACACACACACACACACACACACTGAATGTGATTTTTTTTTTGGCCTAATTTTATGATTTACACAGGATGCAAAGATTGTATTCCTGCACAGTTTGACCTGAATATTGAGTGTTTTTTTTAAACAGAATACAGTTCTGTCGAACTTGTTCTGGAGATCGAACACATTAAGTACACTCCTCAAGTAACGTCTCACGTTAAAAGTGAATAAAACTGTTTTTGATTTTAAAACTTTTGTGCCTTCATCATATTTCTGGATTTTCAATTTTTCCAGTGACTCCTCTGACGTCAAACGTGTCACTCAAGACTGTGCTGCTCAACTCCAAACTCAGGCCCCTAACACATGAACGCCTCAGTATACACACACACACACACACATAACACACACACATAACACACACACACACACACACACACACACACACACACACACACACACACAGGTATGCAGGGTATCATAACTCTGTCAGCGGTGGGTGGAGAAAGCAGAGGAGCTGATACGTCTCTGGATTCTCTTTAAGGAGTTACAAATAACTAAGCAGACACAAACTGAAGCTGCACGACTCGAAACTAAAATCTGCGTGCAACAGTGAACGCCATTGGATTAAACTGATCAGTTCTGTGACTTTAAATATCTAATTTCTTACACAGGGCTCTAGATTTGTACAGATCCATAAAAACTTTGACATGACAGCCCAGAAGGATGGCAAGACCAGATCACTGATTGCTGAATCCAACCATCCATGAATTATATCCAACAAGGGAAAGGCAGAGTACACCCATAACTTGAGATAACTTTCAGAACAGCAGAATTTCAAACACTCTTAACCAAATTCAATGTGATCCTGAAGCTTTACGCAACAAAACAGAAGTCAGGTCAAGTAAGAGACGACCACGTTTATGCCTACCATGCAGTTTCCAGCTCAGCTACCATACATGTCTCTCCACCCATAAAAAGGCCCCACCCGGATAGTGGATTCAGAACCAGTGACCTTCTTGCTAACGAACTAGCAAGATCCACACACACTGACAAATGTGATTTTTTGATTCTGCTTGTAGATTTCTGACAGCAACAGTTTGTCCGTTGTTTGTAGTGTGTGTTTGTGCACAGATGTGCAGCTGGGCTTCACAAAGACAATAGTAGTGATTGAGTAAGTTGTAATTACTGCATGAATACAAGGGAATGCAAGGCAGGATTTCCCATCCAGTGCCCCATCTGAATTAAGTGATGCTAGGGTGTCCAACTCAGGGAAAAACATCATTTGACTTGGGCTTGGAGAGGTAACAGAGACAATGTTCATATGAAGGGAATTAATCACTGGACTGACTGAGGGTGATGAAATGGAGATTAAGTATCATCCTCATTACTACTAATTCAAATAAAGTTCTGCTTGATAAAATCAGATTGTGTCCGCCCATATCGCCTCCCCTCAGCAGCAGCCATGTTCAGCGTTCTTCCTCTCCGTTTCATGTGCTTCGAACAGATCCTCTGTGTGGTTCTTTAATGGTTTAATGAGTCGCTGGCTGCAGCTCGGCAGATGGAAACTCAACACACACTCACTCATTTACACTCATCTGTAATCTGCTGCTTCCACTCGAACCACAGCTACTATCTACAAACACGTCTCCAGAAGCCATTTTGACTGTTTCGTGTGTTTGTCTTTAATAGTGCGGCTCAAGTGGTGTTTATATAAAAAGGTCTCGTGAGAGGATCATAACACAGATCAGAGTCTGATAAGAGGGTCGGAGACTTTATATGGTGACTTAATGACCTGAAGTTAAATGTGTTTATCTAAATATCTCAAAGACTTCCCTGGAAGGACGTCTTGGTTTTCGTGTCTTCCTGAGCGTCTGCCATGCAACATGTAAGATCAATCTTTGCCAAAAAAATTCTCACTCAAGATCACTTTATAGGCTCCAGCTGGAGAGATTTAAGAAGAGATCTGGATCTAATGCCACATAGATATCGGGATGGGTCGGATTATGTTTTACTGGAAGGGAAGAGAGCTCACTCGCGTACTACTGAGGACAGTTTGACGTCATCTTGTTAAGGTTCAGTCCTCAAAGCTGGCATCAGTGAGGGCACAGCATCCAATATCATGGCCGCGATGTGACTGGTCCTTGCTTTCTATCAGCATTGATTGTTTAGGTTTGCATTCAGACATTTAAAAATCAAATGTAAAAGACACAAAATTATTATTGTTATGGCTTAAGTTATAAAAATCCTTTAAGGAAGTGAGTGCAATATCCCGTAAGAGCAAGACAGCTCTGCAAAGTACTACAGTTTGGTACATTTTGAAAACATTTGTCATCTTTTCACGTTTTTTTCCTCTCATCACAGTCAGTATGAGAAAAATAAACATAAGTTTTAGATTTTTAAGCTCTGAAGTGCAGCAGACCTATGTTTCCAATTACAAATAATTTTGTAGTTTTACGAGAATGAACAGAGGATTTTTCACCGTCAGGAAACAAACATGAGGACAAACCTGCTGCGGCTTACCTCAGTAAAGGTTTGATGGTCAAAGACAAACACAAAACTGTGTTTTGCTTTTTTGTTTCTCTTGGGGGTTTTTTTTGCATTAAACATCAGTCGTAATGTGAATTTGTGAATAACTCTGACAGCAGCAGCAGCAGTCATATACAATCCTACACATGTATTGATCATACACTGGACTGCTCTATGGATACACCCTGACACTCCAAACCTGAGCGATAAAAAGTAAAGAAAATGCTAAACTTCAACTGTCCGAATCATCTCTGTCTGGCTGAATGGCAGCAGGATGAAACAATATATCTTCCATTGTTTTGTTTTGGGTTTGTTCTGTGACTGAACAAAGCTGTCAGCTCTCACAGTCTGAGCCAAACACCCAACTGCTGCTGTTGTGAAATCACTCGGAGACTTTCTGTAGCTCCAGGCTGCTCTCACAGTCTGTTTCGTGAGACAATAAATCCTTTTTACTGCTACATATCAGGAACATGAAGCCGTTAAATACACCTGCAGGAGGCTGATGCGATCAGTCGTCGATGACTTAGATTACTGGCAGTCAGAACGCAAAACAACAAACAACAAAAAAGTATTCATTACAAGCTCCCAGAGTGTGAAGTTAACTCTTCAAATGTCTTGTTTAGTTTGCTGTGATTTAAACCCTCATATTGAAAGAGCTAGAACCAAAAAAGGTTTGAGAAATGACATCAATAATTAATCAATAATCAGACATTTTGTTAATCAGTCAGCATTATTACTGTCAGTAATATATCTTAATGTGATAGTCGATCAAATCGTGGGTTATACTCAAACCACATGGTCTTCATTAGTTAAAGACCATGACTAGTCAGACTAGGACTGGCTTCAAGATCCACAGAAATGAACAAAGATGTGCGAGGATTTTCATCCACTGAAACCAGATTATGCTGTAATATGGTTAACAAAAGGAGTATCTTTGTTTTTTTCCAACTTTGGTTTGTTAGCATCTTGTTTATTAAATATTCACCTATCTCTAAAACACACCATGTTGCAGTCAAACTCTGCTGTCAGCCGTCGAGTTTGCTCTTGTAAACTGAGCTGACCGAGCTCTGAGCATGAAAATAACTCAAACGGGATTGCTAATACACCTCACATGAGGTCGAGAGGTCAGCGACACACTCCCACACACAGAGCTTACGACAGCACTGGAGGAGATTATAAACCAGTGAAAAATATCAGCCATAAACTAACTCCAGTTATCTGGATATCCTGCTCTCTGATTGGCTGGGAGGTGTCTGCTAAATCTGTTTTCACCTCTAACAGGCAGTAGGGGAGAAAGTATTCAGATCCAAAAATCATCAATTCATCAGGATCATGTTTTCCACTGTTCCACCTTTTCATTAATAGAAATTAGGAAGCATTTGGGGACACTAAAAGTTAAGTTAAGTGAAATTCTGTCCCCATTCTTAATATACAACCTCAGTTGCTCAACAAATCGTGGCCTCCATTGTTGTATTTTTCGCTTCATAATGTGCCAAACATTTTCACTAGGAGACAGGTCTGGACTGCAGGCAGTCCAGTCTAGTACCCACACTCTTTTAAAACAAAGTCATGCTGTTATAAGACATGCATAATGTGGCTTGGCATCGTCTTGCTGGAATAAGCAGGGACATGTTAGAAAAAGACGTTGTCTGGATTGCAGCATATGTTGCCCTAAAACCTGCATACATCAACGCTGCATTCACAGATGAGCAAATTACCCACCGTGCCATGGACACTAACGCGACCCCATACAATCACAGATGCTGGCTTTTGAACTTTGAGCTGCTAACAATCTGGATGGCCTTTTTTTTTCTCTTCAGCCCAGAGGACACTTTTCCAATTTGTGTCAGTCAATCTCAGATGAGCTCAGGCCCAGAGAAGTCTGTGGCATTTTTGGATGTTGTTGAAATGTGGCTTTCACTTTGCATGGTAGAGTCTTAGCTTTCATTTGTTGATGCAGAGACAAACTACATGTGGACAACGGTTGTCTCCCTTTATAGTCACGTTGGTTTTTAATGCAGCGCTGCATGAGGGATCAAAGGTCAGGGGCATTCGATGTTAGTTTTAGGCCTTGTCCCTTACATTTGAAATTAATGAATCTTTTAATATTATATATTCTATATTTACCTGTACAGTGCCATGATACCTATCTATAATAATACATACATTTATCATTATATAATATAATAAATACACAGCATGGAAGGTTATCTCCTTCATATGCACTTCTAATGTACCAAATATTACCAGGCTCCGTCACTGTACGATGTATATTTAAAACATATTTAAGGTTACAGAGTATGGTGTTAGTTCTGTCTATGGTTCATCATGAATGTGTGTGTTTTAGGGCTGCAGTTAAAGATTATTTTTTATTATTTATTAATTTACTTAAATCTATTAATCCAATGTCTTGTTCTGTTCAACCAACAGTCCAAAAAAAACTTGATACTTCCTTTACTACAAGAGGAGAAACTATTCAGCATTTTTAGGATTGACTTAAATGATTAAAATAGTAAAATAGCAGATTAATTGACTAATTAATTAATCGTCTTATCGTTGCATGTGTTCAAGGGATGTTTTATATTTTCTCGATGAGTTTATTTACATCTCCCATAATACTGTAGTATAAAGTAATATATATATATATATATATATATATATATATATATATATATATATATATATATATATATATATATATTATGGCATGCCGTTCAGGAAATTAAACCTTTGAATATATGGAATGAAACTCTGAATATATTGAATGAAACCTTGAATATATTAAACGAAGTCTGAATATATGGAATGAAACTCTGAATATATTGATTGAAACATTGAATATATTGAACGAAGTCTGAATATATGGAATGAAACTCTGAATATATTGATTGAAACCTTGAATATATTGAACGAAGTCTGAATATATGGAATGAAACCCTGAATATATTGATTGAAACCTTGAATATATTGAACGAAGTCTGAATATATGGAATGAAACTCTGAATATATTGATTGAAACTTCGCTGACGTCAGACCTAGCGGCAGTGCCTGCAGCCATCTTGTGTAACAGTCTGTAAAAGCGAAAGACAATGAGTCAGGCCGCCCGCAATCTAGTTGCAGCGATATTAAGCAATGAGGACATGATAAATACACTGGCGAATGTGTGTTGAAATCCTCCCGAAAAAGTTCGCTCAGTTTTTAACTGTTTTGTTTAAAGTTTCGCCATAATCTCATTATGCATGTCTGTCTGTCCGCAGTCCGCTGTGTGAGTAACGTGCCCAAAGCTGACAATGTGTCGCGAATCATAAAATACTCATTGTCTTTCGCTTTTACAGACTGTTACACAAGATGGCTGTAGGCACTGCCGCTAGGTCTGACGTCAGTGAAGTTTCAATCAATATATTCAAGGTTTCATTCAATATATTCAGAGTTTCATTCCATATATTCAAGGTTTCATTCAATATATTCAGAGTTTCATTCCATATATTCAGACTTCATTCAATATATTCAAGGTTTCATTCAACATATTCAGAGTTTCATTCAATATATTCAAGGTTCACTCCATATATTCAAGGTTTCGTTCAATATATTCAGACTTCATTCAATATATTCAAGGTTCACTCCATATATTCAAAGTTTCATTCAATATATTCAAAGGTTTAATTTCCTGAACGGCATGCCATAATATATATATATATATATATATATATATATATATAGAGATATATAGATATTTATATATCATATATATAACATTGTTCAGCTGTTGAGTTTCACATTAATGTTAATATTCTGTATTTCTGTGGCCCTTTGTAGTGAGTATTAGTATTTACTTCTGTTATAACAACATACATTAATATTCCTGTAATACATTTAGAATATTCTTACAGTAACTCACAGTACAGTTCTCTATGATAGACATATTTTGTTATATGGAATTTATCGACTGATTTGGTTGCTACCAATACTGGTGTTTATCATTGGCAAATAAATATGATAAATAATGATTAGAGTTTTTATATTATGTCTTTTTATGGTAAGCTACAGTCAGTTTATCCTCTAATATCCACTATACTATTATTGTAATTTTCCTATACATACAAGATTTCTCTAAATCAGATGTTGCATTTGATGTTTTTCTGCAGGTTATCTCTGAGATTTGAAAAAGTCTGTGTGGTATTTTAAGAATTGACAGAGTTGTTTGTTTAATCTGTGTTTTATAACTGGATCATTTCTCCTGCAGATAACAAAGATCTGAGATATCATATCTACTGTAGGCCTCAGTCTGCAGCAGCAGCAGCAAGAGGACTGATCTCAGGTCTGCTGTCATGCAGTCAAAGTTTCCAGACAGTCTGAACTCGCCGCCCGGCTTCACTTTCCCGTTTCACTCACTTATATAACAAAGAGATAGAAGCTGTCAGCTGTTTACCTGTCCGTGGTTTCCCTCCGGATCCACAACAGCAGTGAGCTTCTCTCCGGTTTGATCCGTTTTTTTTTTCTCGGAGTCCAGTCCGGCAGCTCCGTGAGTTTGTTGTCGGGAGACAGACGGAGGAGCTCACAGGATCATGGTGGAGAAAACTAACGGTGACTTGCTCTCCTTGATGGTGTACTGTCCGCCTGGTTTCTCTTATTTTATACCTTCGGTTCTAGTTTTCCTTCAACAATGTGTTGGAAGAGGAAGATCTGCAAACTCCAGAGAGAGGAACAAACAAAAAAAAAGTTGCTGTGTATTTACATCACATCCCGTTTCCGAAGAGGAGGAGGAGGAGGAGGAGGAGGAGGAGGAAGGCAACATGAGCCCCCCGAGTGTCTGACATCCGAGAACTTTAAGGAAATCCGCAGAAGAGCCCTACGAAGAGAACTACGGAGTTTAACTCAGCTCACACAGCTTCATAGTAACCTGCTATAAGGACCAGCGGTGACTAACTCAGCACACTGAGTCAAGTACTTTGCTTCTGGACCTGAACCTGACTATTTCCATTTCATGCCACTTTATACTTATGCTTCATTTCAGAGGAAGATGCTCAGATTTAAATTATTTAGACAAAATCTAATCAACAAATGAATCCTGATTATAGATAGTATTGCCAACAGAAACATAAAGTCCTTAAAATCAGCCCCACATTTACCAACTGCAACATTAAAGTTTTATTTTTAAGAAGTAAAAAGTATAATTACCTTTAGGTATCCCTGAAAACATGCCAAATAATTCATGACTTCCCTCTTAACTTATTTTATAATAATTTGAAGTGGTTGTTTAATTCCCTGATGATTTAAGGTATTAATAATGTTGGGATTCTAGTTTATGTTATACATATGAAATATGCATGTATTATATTTAAATATTTATTTTATTCTGCATGGATTAAAGCATTTTAATGTGAAAAAAACTGTAAATGTGCAAAATAACATAACAGTGATGTCTGAATCTAAAAAGTGGCTCAACCAATGTACCGGCATTGTCCTCCATGACCTCTGTGATGTTGATATGTGATGATGTTCTGGTCACATGACCTCTATAACTGACCACAGTCACTGAGACAACTCTAACTTGACAGTTGAGAGACAGAGCGTGTATGCATGTTTTTGACAGCAGGGGGAGGCAGAGCTTTAAAGTACAACATTTCAAATCTGTCTTTCTTCTGTCGCTGAACAAGTAAAGTGATGAAGTGATGAAGTTCTCTCGGTGGCAGATCAAGTATTCAGATGCTGAATTCAAAACATTATTCAAGTCAAAATACATAAGTATTATCAGAAACTTACTACTTACAGTATGAAAAGTAAAAGTATTCATGGTGCAGCATAGATGGACCCTGCCAGTGTTACTATATACACTGACCAGCCTAAACGGTATGACTACCTGGTTCTGGTTGCCAACACAGCCCTTACCCAATCGATGCATGGACTCCACTAGGCCTCTGAAGGTGTGCTGTGGTATCTGGCAACAAGAAGATAGCAGCAGATTCTATAAGTCCTATAAGTTGCAAGGTGGCTCCTCAATGGGTTGGACTTGTTTGTCCAACACATCCCACATATGCTCGAATGGATTGAAATCTGGGAAATCAAGAAAGAAAAGAAAACATCATTCTTCAGACCAGGCCACCTACTTCCATTGCTCCGTGGTCCAGTTCTGATGCTCACATGCCCATTGTTGGCACGTTCGGCAGTAAAGAGAGGTCTGCATGACTGTTCTGCAGCTACATAGCCCCGTATGCAACCAACTGCGATGCATGGTGTGTTCTAATACTTTTCTATCAGAACTAGCATTAAGTTTTTTGAGCAGTTTGAACTACAGTGACTGATCTGTTAGATCAGACCACACAGACATGTGCTTCAGCGAGCCTTAGCCACCCAGGTCCCAGTAAAATGTACCGTCTCAATAGCAAATGTTTGTGGCGGAGTTATTTTTCGATTTTTAGTACTGATGCTTCAGCATGTAAGCAGAATTTTACTGTTATAGCTTTACTGTATAACTTTCATCACTTTTATCCTTTTGTCATGATTCAGTCTCATTTTGTCAACCTCTGTCCATCTCTCCGTCCTTCCTTGTTCCTTCCCAAGCACAAGATGATTAAAAAAAAAAAAACCTGGCTGTTATATTTTCTGTTTTCCTTCCTCTCTGCTCTCATTTTCTTTTTCCACCGACAGATTAAATCATCCAACAGGGGATGTTGTTTCCCTTTTTTCTTCTCCTTCAACCCACAGGTCCCATCCCGCACATGACATCACTTCCTCCATGGAGTGTTAACAGGGTCCCCTTCACCATGTGTATGTGTGTATCTTTGATGACGCAAGAGCCGTCCCTACTGTGTATATGAAAATAAAGCACGCAATTAAAGGGGATCCGCCAAACAAACACACACACGCGCACACACACACACACACACACACACACGGTTTCAACAACAGAAGTACGTCATAACACAATACCAGACACAGCATGAAACAGCTTTTTCAGTCATATGTGATATGATCATTTCCAACTAAAACAAAACTTAGTTTCTCCACACACAACTCACTGGTGTCACCTATGAGTAACAATTCAGTTCACAGTTCAATCTGAGTATTCAGAACACACACTATAGACTCTAAAGTCATACATTTACGTGGTATAAATATCCAAATCGAACAACTTACAGTAACGACGCAGTATCACAATGATAAGCGGAAAAAGAAAACAGTTATATAATAAGTACTTTAGCATGTTAGCATTGTAAAATGTATCATTTAGCACTAAACACGTGGCATACTAGATGGGAACGTCATTAGTTTTGTAGATATTTGGTCATAAACCAAATTATTTTACAAATTAAAATTTTAGCCTGATGGCGGCACTATATAAAAAGTGGATTATCAAGGTTATTACAATTCATCCAGAGAGGTACATGAATGTATGAACCACAAATCATGATAATCCATCCAACAGGTGTCAAGATATTATACATAAAATCACAAATGTCAAACTCATGGTGGTAATGGAAAAATACAAAATCGTTTTCAAATTTTAATAAAACTTTTTTTTCTGGCCCCTAAAAAATTTCTCCCCGCACCATGAAATGTGGTAGTCATATAAAGGAAGTGGCGTCACAGCTGAATGTGGTGTCATGGTAAAAAACCCAACATTACTCACAGTCCATCCTGCTGATGTGTAGAGGGACATTATCTGACCTCTTGAGAGACCTTTAGGTCTCAACTGTACCATTATTGCAATGAGTCCATATGATCAAAGTCTAATCTGCTTGTTCTTGAATGAGGGAAATATCAAACCCCAGGACGCCATTAAAAGAAAAAAGAATGGGGCACCTGGTCGCTCAGATGGAATATTATATTAAGTATGTTTTCATCTGGAAAAAAAGAATCACTGTGTTTCACACCTTCTTGTTGTCTGACATCATGCATTAATCGCACCCTGGGTCAACTGCTTGGGAAGCAGCTATGCTCACCACTATACCACTAATGCCACATCCTGTTAGTCCATTGGTTGTGATCTGCAGCCTCACCACTACTGTAGATTTCACTAAATCCTACACACATACATAGTTAATTGTTCAGTCTCATTCCAACAGTTTGGGATGCCAAACGGACCCTGAACATGACCTGTTGTGTTGTGAAGCTATCTCTGAGCCCATTAAACTAGAAAAGTATTATCATTTTAGTCACATTGGATGGTCCAGTGTGACTTAAATGGATGGTTCAAGCCATTCTAATCCATGTTTCAATGTTTCAAACCACGGAAAACAACCAAATCTGAGCAAGTAAACAAAGTCTGGTGGGCTAAACGCTCCGCTTCCGAAACTTGCCTAGTGGGGTTGCAGGGTTAACCACCCGCCAATCCGTCCAGTAAGCCAAGTTTAACCTGTAAAAGTCTTCTGACTGATGATGTTTTGTTGCCGCAAGGCATATACATTCATAATAGGTGGAACATATCTGTCATCTGTTCTATTTTGAGGTGTTGAGCCTAAAGAAAAATGTTCGAAAGAGTGACAACAACAGCAACATAAAACGGAGACACAGAAGTCCACGGGAGTTCAGGAGAAGAGAGCAATTTTCCTGCACGTGGCCCAGGTTCATCTCACTATCTAAACATGCATGAAAACTTGCCCAAATGTGGCGGTGAGAGAAGCTCCATACGCTGCAGACTGTAAACAACGGCCTCATCACTCTTTAATTTCATCACCAGTTTACTCCTCATGCACTTACTAGAACTGTAAAAGCTCTGCTAATGGTCTTGCATCAGTCACTCTCTACTCCTCTACAGCTGGGGAAATTCTTTTTTACTGCATTTTCAGGCTTGATGCGTTTGGCCCTTCTTGGCTCTTCTATTGTATGATGTGTTCAGCACTTTGATGTTGCGGTTTGTCAAGCTGGAGCTGATTACTACTTTACATACTGCTCGGTGTATAATTAGTGAAAATAGACGTTCATACCTATTAGAAAATCCTCGCTATGTTTAAAATATTTTCATTACTTCACTTCGCATCAGGCAGCCCTTTCTGAGGAGAAACTGAAGACTTTATCTACACGCCCTCCAAATGCACCTGATGAGACTCCTTTGACAAAAACTGCCAAATTACCAGAATATCTCGGTGAAATGAGGATTTATATTGACCAAACCAGAATTGGTGATTGTCGGAATAGTGGAAAAATAAACATGATGATTTTTGGTGAGTTTTATTTTGTTTCTTTGTTTTCTCATGTGGTTTGATGAGAATTCAGAAGATTTCCAAAGTTAACCCTCAGTCTTAATTAAATGGAATGGTTGCTTATTATAAGTTTAGTATTTAGTTTTATTAATTATTAAGACATGAATATCTGACCCTCATCCTATCCTTAATACTGGGGTACTTGCAGCAGTACACAAGTTGAAGAAGCTGCAGTGTCAGTTTGATCGATTGACGTGTACAAACCCCACCACTAACTCCAGTCCAAACACTATTTAGTTCCTCAAAAGGTTCTTACTGTAGTCCTCTGGGTGTTGGTTTTAGTTTATAAGTTAGTCAGTTTGTTTAAGTTAGAAAAAATCAGCTCACTTCCTCCTCTGTCAGGTTGAAATCAGCTGGTGTCACGTCATGTTGTGTTTGGGATAAAACCCTGCAGACTCTCAGACTGGTGAAGCAGCACATTATTTAACAGATGGATGTATTCCAGCATGGCTGAAAACGACCCAGTTCATGTCCCCATTTCTGTTCTTCACACAAAGACACTGTTTATTTAGAACAGGAACCAATGTTCTTTCTAAATTAATTTTAAAAGAAACCCAAAAGAACATCTTGTGCATTTCCTTAAGTACGACTGCCAGCTGATTTACTTGTGCATAGAAAGGAAACAGTATAGGAAAACTTTCTAATAGAAACTATTCACATTCTGCGAATTATCCTCAGTAACCCCAGACACACTGATGAATTCAGGACTCAGCTCTGTTTTTCCCGGACTCATTGAAAATCATGCATCATAATCCACATTTGCTCAAAAAAACCCACGTTTCTACAACGTCTGTGTTAAAAATAGCTCTTTAGTCATCGTCCAGATAAAAATCATTTATCAACATGCGGTAGTTGGACGCAAGACAAGCGTTCATCTCAGTGATAACAGGAGCGATGGTCGTCACAGTTTGATGTTGAGGTTTTTCCTCTGGATTAATCCACAGGGCCACTACATGTGGTTATCACCATTAACACAAGCACTTAATGATTCATTCAAATAAACCAGATTAGAGCGGGGGCAGAGTATATTTATCTGGAAACATTCCAGCTGGCTGCTGTCACACAGTTTCATTCAGTTTGAGTCAATCAGCTGAAAAAAACACACGTACAACATGAAAGATAGACTAACAAATATTATTTTGGACGTCCAGGGTTAAAGGGTTAAAGCATTAATAGTAACAGTGTCAGGGTTGCCTTGTAATCGGAGGGTCATTGGTTTGAGTCCCGGTTCCCTCAGTCCAGTCAAAATACTGGCAAAATACCCCCAAACCCTAAAAATGCTTCAAACGACTGATGAATGGATGGCATATTTAATAAATGTGTGAATGTGACACGTTCTTGATTTACCTTTATTGGTCTTCAGTGCATTACGGGAAATAGAGAAGTATTTTTGAGGAATCTTGTTTTAGTTTTGTTTTGAATATGTTAATCGTAATGTTTCTCTGAACAGAGATGACGAGCTAAACTTCAGATGTGTCTCACCTTGTGTTTATTCCTAGCCTAGTTTCAATTTCCAGTATTTTACTGGCACTAAATGATTGATGTCTCGAGGCTGGCTACAAGTCAATCTCTATATATCTCCATTTTAATATAGTGATATCAAAATGTAGAAAGAAACATTCACAGCCTGGTACTCTAACGCTAAACGCTAATTTCCCTGTTCAACTGTACTGAACTAAATTTCTACATAACTCACCTGTTCAAATTACATTAAGGCTTAAGTTTTAAGTTTTGTCTGGCCATTTTGATTGACAGGTGTGTGTTGTTACAGATGGCTTGTTTGAGCACCCAGGCGTCATTCAGCCCACTTCAGGTCCACTGATGATCCACGTCTTTGCCGATTTTTCGATTAGCCAGGAGGCAGAAGAGACAGGACTGCCAACACTGCGGCTGTCTGAGCCACTGCACTCTGAACTTCAAAACAGCTCTACAGAAACCTGTGGGTGACGTCATGCATACGACATTCATTCTCTATAATCAATAGTCAATGCATTAAACAGATAAAACGAGGCAATTAAAAAAGAGGAACCAATTTTAATTTAAACTGACTTATGATTTTAAACCTCATTAACCTGATGTCTTCCTATAGTTGGCCACCCAGTCACACTCTCTCTCACTGTGGGATGATGTGTGACATCAGTTCTTTGCTGAGCATGTCTCATAACCTTATCTGACTCTCAGCCAACATTCCTGCCGTTCCTTCCAAGGCTTGTCTCCTCTGAGCATTAAGAGGAAGAAAAGATTTAAACACAGGTAGTTTCCCAGGGAGTGAAATCCTCACAGTGTTTACAGCAAGTCATCTTTACTGATGACTCAATCGGGAAATGAAGAAATAATTTAACTAAAGACAATTTAACTGGCACGTTTAGCATTGAAAGTAGCACCAAATATCATGCTTGTAATAATTCCAGAATAATAAATGAATAAAAAATAAATATATACCTAATCATATTTCTAAGATTACAACATTAACTACTACTACTATAACTAGACTATAAAAATATTATTCATCACCATTATCTTTATGAGTTTAAGAGGAAATATTACAGCACCTTGAAAACACCTTGAAAATAAGAAAGAAAAGGAGTAAAAAGAAACATCAAGCTTAAAGACAATTATCAGAGTGTGTGTTTAATACCTGCCTCGGTTTGATTTTGTTCTGGCTCTAAAACACAACAACGTGCAGTCAGTGGGAGAAAATGTAAAGATTTGAACTTAAAACCAGCTAAAGATGTTAAGTTAAAAAAAAAGTTTCACAATCATCGAGTGCTTAGTTATTGTAGAGACGCAACGTTGAGATTAATGAAAGATCCTGGTTCGTTTTAATAGGAGAGTTAATAGTTACTTGATATCTTCATTTCAGAAATGTTTCACCAAAACAATCTTTCACTAAAGTGCTTTTATTGAATAACCTTTACCACAGTTAAGACGTAAACCCCAAACTGGTGCCACACTGCTCTGATTAATGTAATGCTACATTCAACTAAATGAGTGCGGCCTATGACATGTTCCAAGCAGAAATCATATTTGTCACCACAGTACACATTAATACACTTTGTACAATCACAATGACTTAGTGGACATTATTTTGTCCTGAGTGTGTCATGAGCTAAATAAATTCAAAGTATTAATCATAATACCATCTCGTTATTTAAAATGTTGTATGGAGTGACTATCCTTGCGATATAGAAAGTAGCTGTGATGTCGGCCCACCCAGTCCCTTCTCATAGACTCTCCCTTTGCGTGATCATTTGCAATCAGGGCTAAAAAGAAACAACATTTTTTAAGTTTGACATGTGTTTTAGATTTTGTGATCAAAGGTGACTACAGTTTCAAAAGAAAAAGCCACATCCCAATTTAGGCCTTTCAACTGCAGTAATCCCATGAAAGAGCCAGGTGATGCATTCAGGTGTTGCAACGACTGACATCATGCTGCACCTTTCTTTGTTATCTTAGAAATGCTGCTCTCGTGATGGCATAGTGTTCTAGTACCTCTGCTTCCGCTGGTATGTGTGACATTCAACAGTCATGTTGGAGGTATGACGATGGCATTTCTGTATGAATGAAACTGACAGGTAATGTGTTCTCGGACTGGTCTGTTACATTACAAAGCGAGATTGTTGAAAGACTGGGAGGTGTGGGAAAGAGTCCTGATTCCGACACAAGATTGACTACACAGGATCTGAATGACCTGTGTGATTTCTCACCTGAAAGCAGCTCCACCCGGGCCGGGCCTCTGGGTGTTTCCCACCACACAAATACTTCAAATGCTTGACAATCTTTTCTAATCCTGGATTTATGTGAATCAAAATGAGTCCAGGAGATTTTCATGCTTCTCAGTGGTCAAAAGAATAAGTGTTGCTTAAAAATAAAATGCATAATATCAGCACACATGAATGTTCTCACAAGAATGTAACATACATGTAATACAAAGCCGCAAATTTAGATTTTTTTACTCTGCATTGCACCGAGAGTCATAGTTTCATAGCTGACTGTGCCAGTATGCCAGATGGTTTGTTACACAGAACCATATGAGAAGAAAAGGGCATGCATGTTGCCCACCATGCTGAATTACCTTACTTAAATTATCTAGTTTTTCCTTCTAACATGCTTCTAACAAGAGTAAGTAGACTATATCGTTGGATAATTTCCATTTAGTCTACAAAGAGTGTTTTATTTAGAAAATTTACCAATTTTTGTTTTTTGTTTTTGTCTGACTCCTGGCCAGCTCAAACTGTCCGCAACTTGCAGAGACGTGCTACAGAGCTTCTAATGGGGTCCGAAATATTGTCTAGAACAGCCCTGACCACCTCTGCTATTTAAAGCATGAGTTTTAAAACGTGACTTCATCATTCACTTTCACTTTAGCCGTGAAGCATGCCTGTAATGCTGCTCCACACAGTATCATGATAACATGATACAGGTTTTTTTTTTGGAGAAAAGCTTTTGGAGTTAGCATTTTGGGAAAACTGCTTCACTGAATAGTTCACCCAAACAAGACTATCTGTTAACTTAATATTCAACAGAATGGGCCGTTCATAAACAACACGTGTGTCACTCACCACACATGCACCTGTTCCAGCAGCATACCAAGGAAAACATTAAGTTGTTGAAAACAATGCGAATGCTTTTGTTTTTCTTATGATAGCAGTTAACAGAGACCACTATCAGCTCAGTCCACAGCCGAGGAAATTCACAGTAGTCAGCCCAAAATGGTTCCTGCCCACGCAAAAATCCTAATTACAACTTTGCCACTTAATTTTAGAGTCAGATAGATTTTTTTTGTTTTACTTACAGAAAGACTGATATTTTCCACTAGCATGGCATAAAGGCTTTGTTTGACTCTAAAATATTTTGTGGAGCCAAAAAACTAAATAATTTCCCTTAGGTTAAATAAATGTTATAATTGAATTTAAAAAAAAAAAGATCAATCACTATCAACTTTATTGTACCAATTTTATCTGTTTATTTATTTATAATTACTTTGCCACTTCTCAGTCCTTGTTTTGTGTATTGTCCCCATGTTCAGGTTGTATTCTTTCTCTTTTTTCTCTTCTGTTTGTTAATTGTGTAAAATAAATAATACAATTGTACGTGTATGAATGCATCACTTTGAGGCAAATTGTGATTCAGTTCTGGTGTTGTACAATATGAGTACAAGTACTGTCATGTATCCTGTGTCTTTACCTAAGAAATTGAATGTTTTGTTGTTTTTTCAGGTTTCGGAATCACTGACAGCTCGTGTTTCTTAGAAACCCTGCATTGGTAATTTTCTACATCTTATCTGATGTCAGTCAGGGAATCTCCCGTGAAATACCTTCCTCTTTCTTCCCTCCTTTCCTCTGTTGTGTCACCCCCTCCTCCTCCTTATTTTCTCTCAGATTTCAGTTCCGGCCCTCCAGCATCCGTCTTGTCCTCTCCTCTGCGGTTTGAACAGGCGAGATCTGCTTTTTTTTTTTCTGACACAGATGACTCAACATGTTGCTATGTTGTCTAGATAAGGAAGGGGAGCGATGGAGGGAGTGTGAAGAGAGGAAAATCCTTTCTTTGTCCTCTGTAGCCCTGATTATTTCCCCAGCTTTTTAGCTGAAAGAACCTCCAGGAGGCTTCATCCTTCATAAAGTAGCAAGGACAATGTTGTCCATGGACATATGTATATATGGACAGCAGGAGATTTGTGTTATTTAAGCGTCCACCTGCTGCGGATATTAAATTTCACTAAAAATACATGGTAAAGATATATGTGTAGGTATATGATTGCTCCTCATTTGTCCTGATTTTACCTTTAAGTTTATTACAGGAGCTGTAGGAAACAGAACAGGTCATAACCTGCACTCAAACCACACAACAAGCATCAATCAAACTTTTTTAAACATCTCAATTCTATATCAAGTGAGTGTTTTTACTGGGATAATATGGATGAAGTGTGTTTGGAGGATGTGTTTGTTGTGTATATAGAGTCAGCACGCAATCGGTGAGTTTCCACTGAGGTTTCTGCCCATTCGTGTGTGTGCGTTAAGTGTGTAAGTGTGGGTGGGGATGACCACAACTTCCTATTGACAGCTGGTTAGTGAAGTCACCAATGTCTTGCTTTTCTGTTGCACTTACAAACTTTTAGAATTTTCCTTCAATACAAAGGCATTTCAAGTGAGTTCACCTGCCACTGTACCTCCACTGTTCATTTATTACAAGTGTGCTGTTGGCAGGAGTGTGTGTTTGTGTTTATGTGTGCTGAGGCATAAATGCTGGGATGTTGACGGGCTGAGCGTGTTATCATACGGTGGTTGAATCCTAACAGATAAAGCCTGTTAATCACACAGTCCGCAGTCTATGGAACAACATGAAGAACCACAAAAACAATAATAACAGGTCACAATGAGAAAAGCACTGAGCTGAAAACAACAACAGGACACTCTGAAGATTCATAAATAATATGCACGATCCTTCCAGATTATCTCAAACAGCTGCTTGTTCTAACGTTTAACGGACCATAGCAGCAGTTATGTAAGTTCCTGCCCATTTTTTGCTCATGGTTTGCATCACATGTGATCATTTTGCAAACAATGCTAAAGAGTTTTTGATCTGGATATACTATTTACTTCCTCCTCACCTGCTGCAGTTCTTTAATTCAACAGAGAAACAGACATTTATTCAGACCATTTATGTTTGAAAGTCATTATCGAAAAACAAGGTTGTATGCTTCATGCCTACAGTAAATAACAGAAACTGATATAAGTCAGTAAGTGTTATCAGTGCGGTTGGTGGTTTAGATATGAACTCTCGTGTAAATAATAGTTTGGGGAGTAAACTGTGTGAGACTGACCTTGGTTGAACGTATTCACACTCCATTGGGCGTCGTTCAACACAAACAAGGCTCTAGAGGCCAAAACCGTTTTCAGCATGTTGCTAAAATGTCTTTAACGTTTTGCTGGTAGGAAACATGAATCAACACACAGAGCTAAAAACAAGCTCAAAGCAATCAGTGTTGAACTTGTTACTCAAAAAATCAAATTTATTACTAATTTCAAAATTATTACACGTTTCAAAATATCATTACTTTTCTTATCAATTCCTGCAGTACTTCGTTAAGAACCATGGGGAGGAAGTTTTATTACTAATTTGCTACTCATTACTAGTGAAAGTAATATTATTACTGCAATATTAATCCTAGTGGTGTGTTATGCCAATACTGAGAGGAGCTAAGACATTTTTATACTGTAGGCTCACAAGTTGGATATGACAAGTGTTTTTGTTATTTCCCCTAACAACCAGGAACAAACTCTGGAGCATTTAACTACAGTAGTTACAAAATGAAGACAGTGTGACAGCGTGTCTCCAATGGAGAGATGAGTGGAAAGCAATCTATGTAAACAAGAATACAGGATGTTTTTGGGGATGAGTTAACTAAATGATGATTTAGAAGAAGGACAAATAGATTAATTACTTTTTAATTGCAAAGAATGCGACAACTGAGGGAAAAATCGCGTTGTTGTCAAAAATGGCAACAAATGTTGATTAGTATTATTATCACTGCCTTCAGGTGTCACCTGAGTGAACTCAGTTCTAAATAAAAGTAAGGAAATAAAAGTAAAATAAGATATTTGTTAAATTGAAACAAACTTTAAGCTCTGGTTTTCTTATAAGGGATAACAAGGTGATTTGAAGTAACTTTCCACTGCAGTTGTTGCTGGCTGAGGCAGGTCCAGACTAGAATGATCCTGTCTGCAGTGTTATGTAACATCTTAATACAGAGCTCATGGTGGGTTGAAGAGTCAATTTAATAACTGCTCAACTGGTGGTTTGCATTAGGAGCCTTACCCATAAGGACAGCACACCCTCTGGAGAAGGCTTACTCTTCTGTTTGGCTGAAAAACAAGAAATGTGGTCTCAGTAGAATCTGGTTTTGGTTTTCCTTCGCGGAAAAATCTCTCAGGTTTAACTTCCAGGAAAAATCTCTCCGACTTCAGTGTCTCACAGCACTGAAAAGTACAAATACAAGCAAAGATCAACACATTAACTTTTAACTAGAGGCTACAACTACAACATTGACATAACAACACCAAAAGAGTGGCAATATTCACTTGAGTATAGAGCTTTAAATAAACTGCTGTTGAGAGCCAGTTTAGTTTGGACTGTTCAGGGCTCACATTCCTTAGACGTATTGTAAATTATTGAGTTCACCATCCACATTCTCAACTTTGACAGCGACAATAACCTGTTCTGCAAATCCGAGCTATAAAAAGAAGCTGTACTTTTCATTTCTTGCCTTTCATTTTTCAGTTGAACTGAAAGCTCTGATTATGTTCAAGCTCTCATACACCAAACTGACAGATGGCCCTCTTTTAGCATCTTTGGTTTTGGCATCTGAATCTCACTTATTCCCCAAATCTCACCTAAAGAATCATAGTTTTGGGTATTGTTTGTCATTTCCGAATGAACAATACAATATTTTGCTGACTCATCATCCAATGAAACGCTTCTCACACTTTCTTACGGTCGGAGTGGAGTGATTCCTCTTTGCTACAGTAATGAGGCCTATGGCCAGGTCTCACTGATTACTGAGTAATTATTATTCACTCATTATGGTGAAACTGGATCATATGATACACACTAGCCTTCCCGCTGGTGTCCTCTAGATGCTTACCCTCAACTCTTTGTTATTTATTGAGTTTTATAAAGGACAGATAGCACTAGCCAAATGACTTGTATAGCCACTAATTATCTGCTGCTAACTGTATCTTCTGTTACTGTTAGCCGGAACAGATGAGGTTTGAGCACAGTTTTCAAGACCAACATGGAATAACGAAAGATTGTCATTAACTCTGTCAGCTGTGTTTATAATGGAAATGACTCCACCCTGAGATGCCAAAGGTGCCAAACTTGACAGGAAAACCACCTCAGTTTTGACATTTTATTACTTCACTGGCTCATTATTGGACCCACGTGTGAAAATATACAAAAACGGTTCAACACATATCTGAAAAAAATCAGGCTATTTCTGTCCTTTAATAAGCTGTGTCACGTATAAGGAGGATGAATCAGATTTGCAACATAACAGAGATGCAGAATTTAGTTTCTCAGTGTCCCCCCATCCCATACCTGATGTATTATGTGTCCTATGTGTCCTATGGCAACCTCCAGCATCAACATAAACACCTGTTACCCCAGAAGCCCTGTGGCGGTGTTTGACTTCAGTCACCGAGCAGAAGCAGCGTGACCTCACCGCAATACAACACCTCTGTCTATGACATAATGCATCAATGAGCAGTGATTAATGTCTGTGAGCGATATGTGTGTTATGCAAAATTTACAGCATATTAATCATAAGAATAACAATCTGAATAGCGTTTTCACACACTGACTGTATTAGTCAGCACAGGATGGAGCTGAGGTGGAACTCGAAGGTGCAGCAGTTAGAGACAGGCTTCTGACGCAGCACTTATTTTACGGCTCAGACAATAAATTTTTTTTAAAGTGAGTCTGCAGAGATTTGTCTGAAAGTCTGCAGAAATTACTCTAGACTGAAATCCCAAATATCCTTCAAAATCTACAGTGGTAACTTTAATGCAGTAGTAGCAGCATCACTTGTGACACCACGTTCATTAATCTGTTGCTATAACAACCTCCATAGGCTCATTATTTTTTTTGCAATTAACACAATTTCCCTTCGGGGATTAATAAACTTAGCTAAGTCTTATCTTATCTTATCTTATTAAAAAGATTTTGTCTTTACTCAGTTACAAACCACCTCTATAAAATATGCATCCTGCAGTGTGAAAATGTAGTAATGTCTCTTATACTTTCAAAGAGTAATATTCCCAAAAGAAATTAAGGGAATTTAGAAAATTGTTGTCTTATGTAAATATGATCATTTAAAGTGTTGTATGATTTTGTAAAATCAAGATTTGTAGGTATGATATTCTGAGAATGGAGTTGTATGAAGCTTGTAAATGATGGAGATGTCTTAATTATGACAAACACATTTAATGAACACTATGTTCTTATAATATTTAGAGTAATTCATGAAAATATTAAGAAAACAGTCAAAAACATACATTTAAGTGAACAGGCAGGGAACAGTAACTACTTTTAGACATATTTTATTAAAACAGTTAATCAATAAATAGCAAATAATAGAATAAATAACTAAATAAGACAATTACACAACAAACAAGGTCAGTTTCAGCTTGTGGCCTAAAGTAGTGACAGTTTTCCGATGCATAAATATACTTGTAAAACATCCAGTTTGCCCACAAGACTGTTAGTGCAGTTAGAATCTATGTGTAAATTACACAAAGTTAAGTTCAAGTTTTCTTGAGTTCAAGTTTCAGTTTTTTAAGTGTTCACAGTTCTTTTCTTTCTTTCTTTCTTTCTTTCTTTCTTTCTTTCTTTCTTTCTTTCTTTCTTTCTTTCTTTCTTTCTTTTCTTCAAGTGTCCCATTCCAGACTGTGTCCTCCTCCACTCTCAGGGGGACTGCTGGCAGGGAGAAGCCGACACATAGAGCTTCCTCCCGGTGCGCCTCACAGGACGCGCCTCCGTTCACCAGAGCTATCCAGTTCGGCTTATTTTCGACCAAAGAAGCCCTGAATCTTCGGGTCGTTTACAGGTACAACAGTCCCGGGAGACTTAATTGTCGCTGCCCAATCTGTGGTAGACCAGCAGAGCCACCATACTCTTCCCGGCACTCTGCTCGAACGACCGGCTGGTATCTGTCTCCTCGACGGGCTTGGAGCAGGTGGTGTCCGGGACGATCGGTTGGCTGGATGAGCTCTTGTCCTCGCAACTTATCGGTGACGGTGACAGGAGGTCGGAGCTGGCGCTGAGCTGGAGCTGGAGTGCCTGCTCCTCCGCTGACTGGAAGGGGAAACCTTGGTAGTCGCTGATCGCGCTGTCTGCGCTCCCCAGCGATGATGTCTCGGCGCAGGGATCCTCGGAGTAGATCTGCCACAGCACCACAAGGCACAGGATGACAAGCCAGCGCTTGGCCTGGCTCTTCTCCGGTGGTGGAAGGTGCATGCGGACCTTTGCAGGGTACATAACGCGGGTGCAGCGCTTCTTCGGCCGAAATGGCACGACGGAGGGCACGGCGGTGGCCTGAGTCGGTACTCGCTCGAAGGTGAAGACCTCAGGCTCCGTGCTGCGGGTTGCCATCCTAGAATAGGCGAAGCTCTCCCGCTTAACGGTCAGAGTTGTGCTATTTGACCGTGAGTACATTTTCTGAGTTTTGTGTCGCTTTCTCTCGGGTGTAACTCTCTCGGAGCTTTCAGAAAGTCAGATATACTTCACACAGCGGAGAACATAACATTTATACCTCAGGAGCTCAGGTTGTACTTTTTAGAAACGCCCCATATACAGCAGGCCACTCCCTGGCCACCAACGGATATTGCTCAAGTAGGAAAATAACCGAATATTGCATATTTTACGTGTGTGGTTACTGCTCTCAGTCAGGAGCTCCAGTGAAGTGCGTGAAGCTGAATCATCGGGTCTGGGGTAAACAACAAGCTACATAATATCAAGAAATTTAAATGTGGTCATATATCAGTGAGAAGCTCATCCTTAATGTAGTGCACATTATGAAAATCTGTGATTTGATTATGAAAGTATGATAAATATGATAATAGACTTTTTTATTTTATTTTGCACACAAGGTTGTGACAATATCACCTTCACATGATTTTCACCAGTGCATGTCACTGACAGGACATTTAAAGGTTTCAGTTGTCTGTAAACACTATTAAGGGCACAATATGTGCTCAATAACACATAAGAGATATCCTGGAAACTTCTTTCAAATCATCCACAGTGGGGTTTTTTTTCTTTCTTTCCACAGGATCATACTTAAGATTGAAAAAGTGAAGAGGAAGTATAAATGACTAAATAACCCCCTGTTTGACCTCCTGGGGGATGTTCAATGTGTCACATATGATGATGAATGCATAATACACTGACAAGTGTCATATATCTGCGTAACTTCCTTCCTGAAGTTCGACGGAAATGCACAAAGATTTGATGCCAGAGAAAACAGCCGGGTTTGATTAAAAAATCACATTTAGGTTCTTTCTATGTAAATAAATGACACCTTTTTTTTTAACATTGTATGGTTCAAGTTCAGTCAAATAGAGCCACAAACTCCTTCCCAGCACTGTGCCAAGCTTAAAAATGAATTTGTGGTTAACAAAATCAAGGAGTGACTTTAGGCAAAATGAAATCACCTAAAATCCAGTACAATACAGATACAGAGACTAACAACCATTTTTACACCTACGGGCCATTAAGGGTCACCAAGCCGGGGTACCCTGAGGGGACGCACGCAGACACAGGGAAAACATGCAAACTCTAAAGACCATTATTCTGTCATGTTTTGTTTTTTTTTAAATGCTGTGCTAATATGGTTCCTGAATTGGGTTTGAATTCTTTCAATTCCTTCTTTTGAGACAAAGTTAGTAAACTTAAAACAATAAATGAAATAAATAATAAGAACTAAAGACTATCTTTATTGAAATCCTGATCCTCAAAGGCTCTATGGGTTCGATGACGATTTGAACTGATTCTAAAAATATCTCTGCTTGCCTATGAATGTACATACAGGGTTTTTTTGGGTTTTCAAACATGTGTTTCGCCACCCTGAATGGTGAAATCACAGGATGTTGCAGATGTGAATGTCCAAAGAGGAAGACACTTTCATGCAGGAGATGTGTGTCACTGAGGAACTGTTTATAATGACACTACTAAAAAACTGTAGAAGTTTTAATTGAGCTTTTAAAATAACGTTTACAGCCATGAAGGAAGAGCAGAGAGTTTATGTAGAGCAGGAATACAACAGATAAAATATATTTCCCAGTCAAACCTGTTGTGTCTACAGCACATCCCACATTTACTTGAATGAGTAAAACTTTAAATAAGACTGCGATCGACTAGCAAAGAAAAAAAACCTCATTTAATCTAAGTTAAGTTTGAATTTTGGTTAAAGCAGTGAATAAACACTCATATATCAGGGAATAGTTGTTCATAGTTATCTGGAATTGCTGTTGACGCTGCACCAACCTGTCAAGTTTCACCTCTTTACACCGCTGCCAGATCATGTTACGAAATATCTGATGCCATCCCCTCCAGGTTGAAATTCATTACAGCAAGTGAAATGTATACAATTTTTAGTATAAATTAGAACATTTTTTGTTTCTTCAGTACACAATAAAAAAAAAAACACAATAAAAAAATAAAAGCTGTGAGCAGCGATGAACAGGGCCCATCACTCTGTGCAGCAGCTGTACTGTTACTGAAAGTCAGTTGACACACCTCCAAATTTGAAACTGGAAAATGAAATATCACTAAAACGCCTACTAATTCTACTTAATGTTTCAACATATAAATTGTGGACAACTGCAGACTGCAAAATAATAATAATCATGATAAAAATGAAAGCACATTAAATCTAAAATGGCAAACGGCAGTCACTGTTTGGGCCCTAAAGGTGTAAAACACAAAGGGCAAGAAGCTTTAAGGTGAGTATTGCACAATGGATCAATATTTTAGTAATTAGCTGTTTCTGCATTGTGTGAATTGTGTGTGTGAATGATCAAAGCCATGGATGCGTACGTGACTACAGCTATTGTAAATTCACAGCTACCTGATAGTGAGTAATACGTCACTTTGTCAATTTACTGAGAATACAACAAAGGAATGACAAAGGGTGTGATAGGATGAATCACAAGTCGTTTATCTTCGCTGCAGGCAAACTATTAATGTACTTCTGATGATCTCTTGTATGGGTGTTGATTTCTCTCCTCCTCTCAGTTTGGAGCATGATTAGCAAAGAAAAAAATATTATGTACTGGTATATTTCATTGCATCAAGGCAGTCCAGTATTCCAGTCATCTGTGATATGCAAATGCATAACCACTAGGACTACAATTGAGCTATTTCGCAATGCAGTGTTAACAAAAGTGAAAAATGCTTTGTGTACCCGCCCTGGGATTCAGCTGCACTCCTACTAATGGTAGGCACGAAGGTAAGAAATGTTCAAATTCCAGAGGTAGGGAAGATTAAGCAGTAAGAAACTGGATTGAGGTAGGCTCGGTACCTCACTGGTGTTGTGCATGGTTCATCTACCACCTGTCCTGTCATTCTTCAGCTGTGACTGTCAAACTAAAGACATAAAAAAGGAAAAACAATTGGATTGGTGATGCTGAACTAATGGATGTGTAAAATCAGTGACTTAAATTATTATCTTTTAAAACAAAAGATGCTAGTACTCCAATGTTTAACACAAATAAAAGTTGCAACTTAGTAATTCATAAAATGAAGTAATTAAGGCCCTGATATTTCTGATAAAGGTGAGAGCATGTCTTCTGGATAATGGACTATTTATTTTTCATTAGACTGACATATCCTGACATGATCTGTTAAGTTTTATATCAGGATCTGTCCCAACAAAGACCTCCAAAATGAAACTTGTTACAAGTTAAAAATACTTGGTTTGTATTTCTGTACCGTTTGTTTAATTGTGAGTCTCAGCAGAAAGAATTAGAAGCATCTGAACCTGCTAAAGGACAAGAAGGCCATTAGCATGACATCACACACACATGCACGCCCCCACACACACACACACACACACACACACACACACACACACACACACTGTAATGGGAAGCTTTACTAAGTGTCTGGGATGGCCGGAGGAGGACGTGGCTTTTTTTTTTCTCATCAGGGTGTGAGATTCCTGACACTGTATGTTCATTTGCACAAACACACACGGTCTAATGTATCAGTGTTTCCAAATATGGCAGGCAGTGAGGCAAGCCATCGTCACCAACGGAAGAGCAAATGAAATCTGAGATGATGCATACTGTATGTTACAGTATATGGTAGTCATAGGTCAGATCCCACGCAGTGGCCCAAATATGCAGTTTTCTGTGAATACGGTTAAGTCGGTGAGAAACGTGTCTTTGGCATTATGCAAACATACATTAAAACACTAAATTAAAAGATACAGTAAAATACTGAATTGAAAGATGTTCTTTTTAGCAACTGGACACATCCACGTCCTCTGGAAGAAGAGTCCAAACAGATTACCAAATGTACATTTGTGAGCCCTCATT
Source organism: Collichthys lucidus (assembly GCA_004119915.2). Classification (NCBI taxonomy): domain Eukaryota; kingdom Metazoa; phylum Chordata; class Actinopteri; family Sciaenidae; genus Collichthys; species Collichthys lucidus. The sequence goes on along the minus strand of CM014088.1, from coordinate 13,180,670 downwards.
GGTATGAGTTTCATCTAAACCACATGCAGGTTGATTTCACACTTAATTCATGGTTCTATGGGTTCATGATTCATTAATTATGTTCCACTTAGGATGAATTCTAATAACTAATGATCCCCTGAGTCTTTATTTAGCTCCAGCATCAGATCAAAATTTAAATGTGTCCAATATTTTAATTCATGCAAAACTGATGACATTCCTATTAGCCTCAATAATAATTTGTATTTAGTGCTAGTCTTGTTGTAGCCACCAGACATTCACACAATCAAACGCACCCACTTTAATCATAGAGATAGTCAGTCAGAAAATGGTCATGTGTATCACTTTTGTAAGGATCATTGAACTATATTGTCATCTCGATGTGAGGGCATCATAGATGCTGATCAACATGGATTTGATTTTTAAAACTTGAAAAAGTAGAAAGCTCGTTTGAAATTCAAAGGGAAAATCAAGAGGTCAAAGAGTGTAGAACAGTGAATAATAGAGGGTCCTCCAGCCTCCAGCTCACGTTGTGCGGTCTGAAAAGGTTTTTCCACTCTGACAGTAAACTGCGATGAGACCTCATACATACTAAACAGCCGTTTTCACGTTTGTAAGCTCCCATGTGTTATTTTATTGATACTAATCCACCTTCTCTACATGTGTTCATTTCTAACAGAGTTGTCAGGGAAGCGACGTCACACTCTGTCTGCTGTCTGGTATTCAACACTTCCACGCCACTGTTGACTTTTTTCCGCTTTTACTGTAAGAGACTGAGTGACTTCCAGACGAGCAAGGAGTGTTTTTTTTTCCTGCTTAAATGAATGAGTTCGGGTTGGGTTACGCCTATAATGTTGACCACATGGACTATGTATTGTGTGTTTTTTCTCCCTCTCTTTTATTTATACAGTAACTGTCTCTGATCGTTCAGACAACCGTGGAGTCATGGGCAACTTCAGTCAGCAGACACACACACTCGTTGACTGGTCACTTTCACTGAACCCAAAACTGTGAGGTCATTATGGGCGCCGCGTGATGTGGGTCACTATTGTGCGGTAATTCTGATCAAAGGTGCTTTTAATTGGCTGTGCTGGCTCGTTGCTGGCTTGTTGCCATGTGAACGGACCTACGTGCAGAGAAGGACAGTGCCCCCTTTTACTGTAGCTCTGCCCACGCAAAGTCCGCTCCCTTGACTAGGTCACATATTTGTTTCTGGATGATTTGTTGCTGTCATTCATTATTATTAATGTTTGTGTTTTTGAAAAGTTGTTGTTGTTCTAAGCACAGACGGTAGAACCATCTCTCCCCCCCATCGTTTCTAAACAAAAAGTGAAAAGATTAGAAAGGTTTGAAACATCATTTACATATAATCCATGTGGAGCTTCTTCTTTTAAAACTAGACCACAAAATCTGACAAACAATGCTAACAACTATTTTTTTCTATAGATTTCAACCATTTTCATCACTGGAGGGATCCTTTGAAATGCAAGCTTGGTAGGTCCACTAACTAAACCATGGAAATCTCAAAAAATAAAAACTTCTCAACTACTGTATCTCCATGATTGCTGGAGGAATCGGGTCGAACGTGACACGACAACAAAAAATCTGATATAATTATGTTGCTATGCTCCATCTATCCTGTTTGTGTTCTTTATCTTAGCTAAGACACAAATTACAAAGTAATCAAAGGAACTGATTCTTTTTAAACTGGGAAAACCTCTGCAACAGATTAGTGATTACTGATTAGTGAAACTCTGCAAGGGCAAGTTTTTTTTAAATATCTCATTATTACATCGTTACTCATACTTCTGAGATGCATAATCGCATATTAATGCTAATGCTGTTATAGACATATGGTTTGTCTGAAGATACTTGTTCAGTCATGGGCTGTTATCTTGACCACTCCTAGGTCAGAGGTTATTTGAATGGGAGCCACTGCCAGATGTTCAGATGAAGCAAAGACTTCTTTAGATACATTGATAAGGAGTCAGGTCAAAGGTTAAGGTTTAGGAGGTTTTTTCCTGGGAAAGGAATTTCGGTTGTCTTGTCTGTTCATTTGATTTAAGTAACTTCATTGTATGAGCTATTTTAATTGTATGTCATGGGGAGGCACAAACTACCTATATAAGGGCTTGTCCTGCATAGGTCGGCAGAGTCTCTCATCATTCGGCCAGGAGCTCTCCAAGTAGTTTTACTTGCTACGATGCTGTACTTGTTGTAATAAACTTGTTATACAACTAAGACAGTGTCGGCGGACTTTCTCTTCAAACATCTTCGACTGCATCACTACCGAAGACACTACACTTCAATATGTTTTTGAGTAACAGAAAATGAATGACAGTATATCATATATATTCTGTATGATATTTTTTCATATATCTTTAGCTATATCGTGTTTACGCTGAGTGAAATGTTTAATGTCAAGACTCTATATTGTATAATATTCTAAATGTCTTCATCACATTTCAGCCAAAAATCCAGCTATGTTTGATATCTCTAGGATGTCTAGTAGAATAAAAAATAAAGTTCAGTGGGTGACGTATGGCTGCACAGCCCAAATTTGTTAAATTGGAAGAAAGTTTAAAATGTACATTTCTAATATATTCCAATATTATCAAATATATTACAAAGCTATTTTATGAAAAGTATTCCTACATGGACTCTGATTTAAGATAAGGGACATTTTTAATCTATTAAAGCGCCTGCACGGTGCCGTGTTCCAAAGATTTATGGTAAGTTTTTTTCTTTCTGTCCATTAAAGTGTTAATTTTGTACACTGGATGGTTTTGGCCCCTCGCTTCTTCTTTTCCATCTCAATCTGATTGGACCAGCAGCTGAGAGGGGGACGGGTCCATGTGGTTGGGGGTTGCCAGGAGCTGCTAAGTAATTCCAGCTGTTTCTGGTTTGAAGCGAGTTGAAGTGGTTCATAGAGAGCCACTGTACTGTCCAGAAACGTGATGCTTTCCTAACCTCAGCAAACTAAATAAATGGCTGCCTGTATGAGTCATTTCTGACTACTGATCAACGTCAGCAACACGAGCACGATGCTTTATCTCAGGGGGCACACATGGGAGATTTTAAGTCATACGACTGTGTCACTGTGTTGTTTTTTTCTCTCTTCCTGTAACCCCTATACTCAGACCAGCAGCAGGAAAATCCCACTTCTCTAAACTCGAGAAAGTTTGACTAACTGGTCATCTATTGTGACAAAAAGATTCCTCATCAAAATAAAACACACTTTGAAATGCTGATGTAAGTGCTTCCTGCATAAACACATGAGAGTAGTCAGAGGGAAGAATGACTTGCATTTTTTGAAACTTTAAACTCTCCTTCTCTGTGTCTTTATTTCACAATTATAACAAGGTGTAAGCAGAAAATATAAGTGTTGCATCCACTGTGTTCAGAAATTATGTTGGTAATTGCTGCTATTAAAAAACATAGTGTGTTGGTTTTCTTACAATGATATGTAATAACTCATTGCATGAGTAAATATCATGGAAATCTGCTTTGTCAATTACAAAAAGGTGGTGATGGTCAGTGTCAGGAAATTCACAAAATAAAACTTATAAATAAAATGAATGATTTTTTTCCATACAGATGGAAGTTTTCTTCAACTGTTTTGAATCTTTAACAAGTGTACAAGACCTTACAAGCTCTTAGCTCAGTATGGCTTGTGTATCTATTAATTCTTATTAATTAGTATTCACAAAAGCATGGTGGGTTGATTCAATTCCTGGGTAGGTCTTGACAAGTGTGTGCAGCTCTGCAGGTGATCACATCCTCACATATTAAAGGCAGGTTTTCGCACAACATCTCACCTGTAGGTTGTTTTTGCTTTTTTTTTTATTTTTTTTTACATCTGCTCCTCTCCTGTCCACACATGTTGTTCAGTTGAATCTACATGAAATCACACTACCTCTGAATTTACTTTGTGCTGAGTCTGAACAGATCTTGAGAGTGTTGACTGTTGTCAAGCTGTGAAGACTAGTTTCATACAGCTGTTTTTATGGTAAGAATAAACTGTCGACTAAATGTCTCACATCTATATGTTGTTTAGGTAGTTGTGCGGTGCCATTATTATAAAGCCAGAGGGAGGTTAGGGTGTATGGGTGGGTCATCAAAAAACTGTCTAACACTGTTTGCCTTCTGTTTCATACCAACACTCAACATTGGTTTATTTTATCTCATTTATGACCATAATGCTTCTTTAATGTCAGCCAAGTAGTTTGTGTGCCTAAATCTAAGCAAACCTTAAAGGTCCAGTCTGTTACATTGAGGGGGCTATATTCATATTGTATGGTAACGAACTAGCTTTGGCACATACTGTGTTGTAATACCACTTGCACTTCAAGAGGTGATAGGGAGTTACTGTACTGTCTGAGAACCAACGGGAGTGTAGGGACAGACCTGCTGGTAAATTATCAGAAATACCCAGAGTTATGCTCTGGAACTTATTAGCAGGAGGAAAGAGCTATTTAATATAGACCAAACAAAAAAGGAGATCTCTTGGAGAAAAGTAAGCAAGGACGTTGAACTATGAGGTAAGTGCTAATGTGTCTGTTACTTAATTACAGCTATTGATTATAATTTACTATGAACCAAAACAAGCATCTCAAAAGTTTACTTGACGTGTGGACTAACCTGACAAAGTATGAATTCAGTATTCAGTTCAACATCAAAACAAAGGGAAATCTGTTTTTGTTGGGTTCCTACAACTGCAATGTTTCATTGTTGTTACTCTCGCAAATAAACAGAATTGATCCCATTGACACAAGTTTGGAAAGTTGGCTATACTTTTTCGAGGAACATTTATTTTCCATGTCTAACTGCATACAATCTTGAATGTTGTCATTGCATCAAACTGTCGCTCATTTAACTGTAGAGCTGTCAGATCCAAAACTTAACTGTACCGTGACACCACTCCTTTGCATTTGTGGACTAGGTTTGTACAATTTGTTACAATAAATTAGTAATACATAAACATCACTTCTTGGAGACACCTGAAATTGCAAATCGCTCAATTAGGACTAACATTAATAATTATCAACAATAATTACTGTTTTGGAAATTTTTAACCATAATATTTAGAAATGTTCCCTAAAGCAAGTCATGACACTTGATGATGGCATGACTTGAGTGTTTGGTGAAAGAGACATTCATACACAAACCAGGAAACTAATCAGAAAAGGAAAAAAAACATTTTTGGCATATGCTTTGGTCGATCATCTGGTTCACTTGCAAAAAAACAGTGTCCCAGTAAAGCATTAAGCTGTAAGAAAGGTTATATAACCCAGAGCCAAGACAGGTCCAACTGTTGAACTATAACCCAACCACCACAGAAGGGAGATTCCTGCTGTTGTTATTTTTGGCTCAGGTGAACTGATCTAGTTACCCATACTATTTATTTTTTATTTAAAGAGTTATTGAGAACGTTTTCTTTCGCGTTTTTTAGATTCGCCCTTTTACAAATATCATGTGTCAATGACAATGCACATTTTACTGTTGACAGACAGGTGAAGTTTCTGCTGAAGTTTTTTTTGCATAAAGACGTGTCCTGATGGTGACGTGCGACAAAAGCAAGAAGTTGACTCTATGCACTTATCTTCAGTCAAGTTATAAATAACCTGCACAGGTTCAAATTTCATTGGTTAAAAATAGCAAAGTGACGTGCACAAGTACTTCTTAAGTATGACTACTTAAGTAGTAGTTCCTAAGTACAAATATACAAGCACATACCGCAAACCAGTTCTGGTTTTGGACTCCTGTCTAAAGTTTTCTTGGTTTGGACAAGTTTAGTTTCAATAAAAGATAATTTTATGTAACAGCCAATCAGCGACCTCCGTGGCTGAAGTAAAGCCATCGCGGAAGTGCCAAAAACTGCAGTTCGGCCTCGCTATAAGCTCCCCTGTAAAAATGTTAAACTTTACAGCAAAAATAACATGTTACATCCTAGTACAAAAAATGTTTTGGTCTATAGCTGATTTCACCATTCTGTACTGAGGAGAGCCTCCACATTCTGAGCTGCACAATGGCTTTTCAGAAACTTGTGGGTGACGTCATGGATACTACATCCACGTTTCATACTGTCTATGGTAACAGCGTGATATTTTAGACAATAGTGTTTTTCCATCCTTGTCAACAGGTTATGTTTGTCTCTTGAAAACCATGACAATTTAACAATGCTCCCTGGCACAAAGAAATTTGTGGTTTTCCCAGTTCGTTGTGGAAAAGTTTGACTGGTCTGCAGTGTCCTGACCTCAACCCCATCCAACACATTTTGGATGAACTGGAACACAGAGTTTGACCCAGATATTGTCACTCAACATCAGTGTTAGATGTCACTAATGCTCCACTGGCTGAAACGCAAGTAAATCCCTGCAGCCAGATTCAAAGGTCTGGACGGTACAGCTGTCCAGATACTTTTGACATTGTTCTGTACTTGACAGGCAACCATTGTTTTCTTTTTTGAATCTGAAACAGAAAAGCAGTTAGCAGACACTTCAAATCTTGCTTGTGTAACCCATCACAGAAACCACATAATGTCAGCACTGATATTCAATTAATATGTACATTTACTCAAGCAACTGACTTAAGTACAGCTATGAGGTACTTGTTCATGACTTGACTACTTACTTTATGCTGGTTTATGTTTCTACACCACTACTTTTGACTACTACCATTGCATTCATCTGATAGCTGTAGTTACTTTACAGATTCGAAATATTCTGTTGACATTGGGGACTCCACAGATGAAGAGTGGCTTTGTTCATTATGTGTATCAAACTGGACTTTTATTGTGAAAATCTAAGCTATTATGTTTGCATAATGGTCTCTTCGGGTAATTTCCCTCTGTAACAAACACTCTGACCTGGTCAACAAAACACCATGTTGTCTTTTGTTCAATCTCTGTCTCTTCTTTTTCACTTAGTTCTTTCAAGCAAGATGCAGTCTACCGAAAAAAAAGGACAAGAAATGATCACAGCCACAACATGACGCCTGCCCGTATTAAGATTTCTGCAGGTTAGCACACTACTAACTCAGACATGTTACCGCCTGCAGCATGCAGAGTCTGTCAGCTGACTTTAGAAGAAGTAACAAAACAAGTTAAACGGAGCTGTTTGTGCATTGCACAGACAATGCAAAAAGTTACCCAGTTTCCTCCAACCTGCTCAAGCATGTGGCCAGCGGCGGTCCTGGCCACATTTGCGCCCTGGGCGAACCTGGGTTTTTATAATGCAAATTTATTTATTTATTTATTTTGCATGCAAACTGACTAATTCTTCAACACTGTTATTCTACACAGATCACACACAAATACACCTTTGTTGACCGTAAATACAGACTCCCGCTTCATTTCTCTTTCTCTCCGATGTAGCACATTTCATGTTGGTGCACGCTGAGCATACGGTATTTAGATTACAGACACACATATTCTTGGTTTCAAACCTATTAAGAGGACAGGAAATTCCACTTACATTCATTCCACTCTTGTCAGGTTACACCTGTGAAAACCAGTTGAGGTGACTACCACATGAAGCTGAGAGAATGCCAAGCAAAGCAAAGGGTGGTTTCTTTGAAGAGTCTAAAATATTTGAACCAGAATAAACTGCAACAAGGCATTGCTGTACCAAAATATGAATTCTATTTGCAATGTGTCAAATAAAATGCGGGTCTTCAGTCCACTAGTTTGAGTAATGTATATAGTTTTTAATCAAACATGAAATGAAATGAAACAAGTCACAAATTATAAAATCAGTAGCTGAATTATAAATCCCCACTAAACACAAAGCAGTTTGAACCAGATCATAACTCATCAAGACTTAATTTACCTGCTCACATTAAACTAAATTGACAATAAAAGCACACATGCAAGACAAACTTTATATGTGTTATTTCATAGTTGTCTTTGTGTCTCATCTTCAATAAGTTTATCCCTGGAAACCAAATATACACAAACAATTACGCATGCACCTGTGTGCACACCTGTACACACCTGCAGTGACTATGTGTCCTCATGGCTCTGCCAATTTTACTTTCAACCAAGCCGTGAATTACGACACACATTTAAACACACATAAACAGCACACACACATTCATGAGAATTCTGATAGAAACCGACTGTCGTGCTCATCAAACTGTCATCCAGCTCTGCAATGACGCGACATCGTCTACCTTCAAACTGTAGAGTTTAGTCACTTGAACATGGTCACGACACCTCACCCTTCAAACATGTCTGTGTGTCTGATTGTCTGTCTTTATATGGCTCTCTTCAGCAAAGATTTATCAACACGGTGAGGGTTATGAGACCTCTTGATGACATCAGCTGGTGTGTTCACAACATTCATGACCCAACTATGGGAAGATGTCAGACTAAATTAGGATTTATTTGTGTGTGCAATACTACAAACAATCAAATCGATCATTCTATTTATTGCTGTTCTATTTATTACATTAAAATGCCACATATTTAAATATCAAAAATAAACTGAATAAAATAAAAAGAAGTGCCCAATTGGGAAAAAAATATTAAAAGCAGCTGTCATTAAGGTTTTAGGAGGCAGAAGAACAAGCTGACAGACAATTGTGTCTAACATGCAAACAGTTGCCCGATCATCAAGTCATGTTGTGTCCATGTTTGTATTCACTCTCCTTTCAGCTCAGTCTTGTATTTTGTAAGGAAACATCCTCAAAACTTGTTTTATCCATTGATATATACAAACAAAAAAAGCCCAATAAACACATGATGTATATGCACTTGTAGCATGACACTCATTTAGAAGGCCTGAGTGAGTCATTGAAAGACTGGATGATCCAAAATGGTGACAAACTTAGATATGCACTACATTCTGGGTAATGTTAAAACAGTCACAAAAGCAGAGATATTCAGTGGGTGTTCAGATATTTACAGCAGGCAGGTAGGCACGTTAACTCCCTCATCTGGTCTGTGCTGAAGGATTTGTTAACAATCTCACGCACAGTGCATGCTGGTACATGAAGAATGGGACAGACCTCCACCACAGACTGCATGCTCACATATTTAGCTCCTTTTAGAGTCTTTGCTTATCTCCTGCAATAAACTGCCCATCTGTCATCGCACTGCCTTCTCCTGCGGTGACGTGATGTTTGGGTTCATATGAATGAACAACACAGTGAGCTCAGATATACAACTTTATATGACTGATGAGACATAAATATTACAAATCCACATTGACATATTGCTTGAAGGCATGTTTAATTACACTCTGCTGTTTTTCTACCCATGTATCCATCAACAAATGTCCTCTAGAAGAAATACACTCTTTATGTTTTGAGATAGTTTGATGTGTGATGTCATTTTAGACATTCATGTCTTATGATATATATTATGTGTTGTTCTGTTTCAGCTGTTGTATGTTTTTGTTGTTGCTCTTGATGACTTTTACATTGTTTTGTTTATTATTTATATTATTTTCACTCATACTGACCGGTCAAAAATCGGTCAGCTTAGATGTCCTGGAAGTCTGATTTCTGCTTCAATCTGTCGAATTGTCTGTCGAAGAGTCTCCCATGGAAAGACTGGATTATATATGTGTTTAACATGAAAAGCACTATAAGTTATGTATGTGTTAAATAATTTCAAAGATTAATCTTCATAAATGCATACATTTTTACACTACAGTACCTACACTACATTTTTTAAAATTTCAATTTGACTATTAACAAGTACTACGTTGGGCTTCCCGAGCTGCAAATACCAACATTTGAACATACATTTTCACAAATTGACATGAATTTCCATCCTGAGGTTCTATTAAGATTTTATGTTTTACGTGTAAACATGGCATGCAGTCTGTTAAAGTATACTAAAACTATATCAGTCCAGTCAGCTGGTGTTGGGTATTGCACACACACAGAGCGGCATGTACAGACACATACTCACTTTCTCACTCAGCGATACCAGCCAGTTTCCCAGCCTGCGTGGGCTGAGCGAGGATTTACCCAGTCTCTCTGAGTCACTGCCGCAGTTCAAAGACCCGTGTGGTGCAAAGTAAACACCCATACAGTATACTCTCATACCTGCACCCCCCCCAAACACCCCACTCCTACACACACAGACACATGCACAAGCACACACTAAGGCCTCACACAGTTTCGCAGACCGCCTCAGGAAATTTGTCAGTTGACTAACGACAGATGTGTTAGGCAGTTAGGTTTCAGAGTGGAAAGCAGGTTGAACCAGAAACTCATGAGTTCCTTCTTTTATTAAACAGAGTTTGTACTGCACACCAGTGGTGGAGGAAGTTTTCACATCCACATCACTTCCAAAAAAAAAAAGACCATTCCAAAAAAAAAAAACCACCACTAAACGCTGTTACGTTTCACTGCGAATTTCTGCTGTATGATAAAAGTATTATCATATTTAGATAAAAAATATTATTATTATAACTGTTTTCATTATTTACAGTAGACCAGAATGGATGAACCAAATGCTGGCTCTAGATAGCGCAGCATCTTTTGCAGCCACTGTAGTTGCTAAGAGGAAAAAAAATCAAATCAGTTGTATGAAAAGATATTACTTTATTAGATACAATTTACTACTTAAGGTAATGCAAATATTGAACAGTTTTGAACAAGTTTCTTTTTGAGCCTGATAAATTCAGGTTTTATTTCCATATTTACAAAGTGAGAGCACATCATTGTCAGCACATAAGCTGAGCTCCTCCAAAGAGAAATGTCACTCAACTGTCAGTATGGTCTCATGTTGGAAATCGCCAACATTAGAAGCATCCAAGGTCACGGGTCACCTCAAACTCAAAAATATTTGTGCAACCACTAATAGGACTGATAGCTTTGCTTCCCACATGGATTCAGTTTCTTTGGGGGACGCAAGTTGGACACGAGTAGAGTCAGTGGACAATACTTGTTTCTCCGTCATGACACCACACACTCCAGCTGAGAATCTGAAGCTCCAGCAACCCTCTGGACTCTCCAAGACTCATCTCCTGCCCATGCCTGTGTCATGCCCAGGTTCCCCTCACCTTCCTGGAGCTGAGGCCCTGCTGGGCACTGGCTCTGGAGCTCTGCAAGTTCACAAAAAAAGAGATATTTTTTCAAAATCAAATCAAAATTTTCAAAATCAACTTAAAAAGTATACATTTAGTGACTTTAAAACTGACAATTAAAGCTAAATCAGCAAATACCCATCTACACAAGACAACACATTCCCATTGGAGTTAAGTTAACACATGAAATTATGCAGTTGGAGCTCCTTGCAGCTGAAAAGATAAAACTAAACTGAATATAACAAAAATGACAAAAAATGTCTTAAACTACATCTAAACTAAATAAAAATCAGGTAACAAAATCAATTACATAAAGATATTGTATATAAATGGTTAATGTATCACTGCATGCAACCCAACCTGTGCAAGTGTGCGTCTCCTCAGTGTAGATCTGCAGGAAGACGAGTGCAGAGAGGATAAGCAGCCAGCGACGGGCCTGATCCGGGGCCTCCCTCATTGGGGGTCTCCTACTCTGAGAGGCTGGGTATAGTACGCGCCGGAATCGACGTCCCCGTGGAGGAGAGGGAGGAGGCAGCAGGGAAGATGAGGAACAGGAGGAGGAGGTGAAGGTGCCGGTTGTCTCCAAAGGCCCCAGGGCAACAGGGAGTTGTCTGCAGCAGGAGGTGGAAGGCATGCTCGGTGTCTGATGATCTTCTTTCACTATTATGAGTTAAGTGTCTGAAGTGATTTTTCTCTCGCTATGTCTGCTTTAACACAAACATCTCTCCATTATAAAGCAGTGAGATCTGTTGCAGGCTGCTGTGATTATGTTTGTATATAATCTTCAAGTCTTTTCCTTCTATCTCACTTTCACTCCCTCACTCCTGTAAACCTAAAAATCATCCTTTAGTCTTCTCCAGAATCTTATCTCTCCAGCACAAACTTTAATCTGCGTATTTTCCCCAGTCAGCTCTCAGGTATTTAAATTTCCCCAGACTTTAAATTTGTCTCACTGCATCAGATCCTGTTTTTAACTCTTTTATCTGAGATGTTCTTTCTTGCTCTGAAAGTGTATCTTCATCATTAGTCTAGTTCTAAATTCAGTATACCGTCTTTTTATATATGTGCAGAGTAGGTGTTGTCAACATGCCTTTGGGCAGGTAGACCTGCCCACTTCTGGAATTACTTTTGTTGTCTTATGAAAATATTTTTAGATGCACGCAAACTCTTTCCTTACCAAAGCAAACATCTCCACCTCCGCCTTACATCATGTTTCAGTGCTGCAGCTGGAGAGCAGGCTCGGGTCAGAGGGTCAAGTTTGTGGCTCTCATTGTAGCAGTAGCAGTAGGAGTCTCAGCGTATCATTGTCTATCATCATTTTACTTACAGAAGGATGGAATCAAATGTAGTTGAAGCTGCACTGCTTTAAGTTGTGTGTTCATCCAAAGCCTGCTGCAGCATATTGCAATTACATTACAGTAATAAAGCTATAGTTTTGCTGATTAATACACTGTTGCCCAGAAAGTTGGAAAAATTTTGTTTTCAGACATATTCCTCTTTTTATTCCTATTTATACACATCAGGTTAATTATGGTTTAACTTTTACTGTGATATGTCTGAAGGAGATTGATCATCAACGTTTTGTGAAGATACACTTTATCTATCAAGAATAAATCACATTTCATCAATCGTTTCATGAGAAGAGGTATAATAAATATTTTTTATTTTCCTCTCCTCTCCTCTTTTTGTGTTTCTTCTCTCTTTTCCTTCGCGTGTGGATTTTTGTTTTTCCTCAGAGGAGAGATCCTCAGGCTTCAACCACAGAAGCTCTCACTGAAACTTTAGGAATGTTTTTCATTTTCTTTGATCGCCTGCCTGCCTTTCTCTCTGCACGCAACACACACACACGCACTCACCCACCACTGCATGCAACATGTAGTTACAGTATTACTGTATGTGATGTGCAGTAATTCAACACTCGACCAACCGTTTAACTCATTTTGGTGAAACTGGATCATATTTTATAGATAAATGTTTTCTATTTTTTCCTCTGATGTCATAATAACATACATTCTCTGTGATTTACAGGTTTTCCTAATAGACGGCAAAGTAAACTGCTGCAAACTATAGCTGCTGTTAGCTAATGCTAGCTCAGTTCGTTAGCTAGGCTGCCTGGATTGTGAGCTCAGAGCACCAGAAGAGGTTTACAGAGGGAATACAGATGCAGAGTCTGTGTTGTGGAGAGGTGAATACATTCAAAAGGATGTTGATGGTGATTGCTAAGAAGAGAAAAGGTCAGAGTGGCCAGATAAGAAAAAAGCTTGGCGTACTAAAAGGCTGAAAGACAGACGCCAAGCTGGGCTTCTTGCTGTTGGACTAGTAAGTATATTGGCTGGCTTCTACATCTTGTGTTGTTGCATCTGCTTGATGTTTGGATGTTAGCAAAGCGATTGGCTTGCTAGTTTTTGATAATGTAATATAATCATAACTACACATATACACGTGTACAGCTGTCCATATTTACAGCAGTGGTATTGCACTCTAAAACTGGGGACACTAAATGGCAAAAATATCAATTTATACATAATGACGTATTCAGTTTCAGCCTGAAATTTTGATTACTTTCATGTGAGTATACACAAATGCACACGATCACTGAAGTGTAGAAACACATTGGCCAAAGGCTTCAAGGCTTCTGTAGATTGAATAATCACAGTGTCTCACATTTGGAGACAAACTGGATGTAGGAACTTCTTCAATGTGTTCAACCACCATTGGTCCAAACCCTCAGAGTCAATTAGACTGTGATTCACTAAGGTGTGTCAGTGTTTCAGGCCCTGGCCAAGGGGTGTTTTTATCCTTGAGCCTATTTTTAATAAGGTCTATAAGGTTCAGGCATTGAGCCTGTCAACACCCACGGTCAGTGGGAGGGGCAACAAAAACAAAATTATCTTGTCTTAGTTGGATTGTTTGCAGTTGATAGGAGTTAGCATCCATCTATTTCAGGTTGTTTGATTTTAGATACCTGGTTCATAATCGGGTACAAAACAAAACAAAGAACATGTAACAGCATGATACACTATGATTTGAAGCTGATTCAATATTATCTGTTTCAGCAGTAATTTACTTGACTTTAAGTAGGTATAATGTTTAAGTTTTTAGGCCCTACTCAGACCAAATCAGGCATTGCGGCAAATAATCACAGGGTGTGCTGGGCTGCTGGGTGTATTCATGCTGAACATAACTTCTATAAAATAATCAGGAAAATATGTTTTTATTTCATTTATTCACCGGCTCTCTCAATACCTCCCTCACTCTCATTCATTGTATATGACACTATATAGAGACATAAAAACAAGCCACTCAGTTTCACTGGCATTTCAGGCAGACTATGAAGGAGTTTGACCGGTCTGTGTGTCTGATTGGCCACCGCAGCGTGACGTCGGTTTGCTTCTTTGCTAAAAAATTTGAATCTGGATCAACGGACAATGCCATCTATAGAGGCATACCGCTAGCATGACTAAGCTAAATCACCAATGTGCTTACTTGTAATTGACATACAGGAGGCATGTCACAAACAGAACACAATACCTTTAACACATTCAGCTAATCCCAGTAACCAGAATCCATGCACTGAGAATCTATTCTTTACAAACATAAAAGATCACATTGTTCTTTAGTACATTAAGAGCTGATTCGTGTATCAATGAGCTCTTTCACATATTGTTGTCCAAGGGTTTACCTTATTTCAAACACAGTGTGTTTTTCACATACTCAAATCCTCTCTTGACAAGAACTCAAAGCCATTGTGCGTCAGTGCATTATGATTTCACAGCAGAAAGGTCACTCTTTTGTTCACAAAACATGAACGTGAAACTAAACACAGCTAAAGACCTGAGCACACGCACCACTGTAACGCATATCACCACGTTCAGACCAAAAATAGCTTTGTTTAAGAAACACACAAGGGTCATGTGTTTCCTTATACGCAGGTAAAAGCAAATAATCCAGAGGTGCATTGTTAGTTATAAATGAGTTTTGTCAGGCCGGACTCAAAGCAGGACTCAGACGCAGAGGTGGCAGAGAGCTGTTTTATTCAGAACAACAAAAATCCCTCGACAGAGTGAGGCTATAAAAACGGCCTAAACTAGGGAAAACAAAAACACTCCAAAGGAGGAAAAACTCTAAACTACTCTATTAAAGATTATCAAAATCAAAATCACTCAAGGAAGAAAAAAAAACAGGCTGCAAAACATTAAAAAAACACTACACTATGCACTATGAAACAAAAGGGCTAGACTAAGAAGTTACAACAAAAAATCACTTATACGAGGAAAAACAAACAAAAGAACACTTGAGCTATAATGCTATGGCTGTGGACTACGAAACAAGGCTTAGGTGAACGCTACAAAAGACGAAACACTTTGGCATGGGACAAAGGGAGACACAGACAATATATACACCAGGTAATGGGGAACAGGTGGAAACAATCAGGGCGGGAAAGACAATCAGACCGGTGACACACGAGGAAGGGCAAGTGACCTGAAACGAGAGGAGAGGTAAATATCAAAATAAAACAGGAAATGACGAGACAGGACAAAAACCCAACTTGACCTCACCGCGGTGTGACAAGTTTGAAATATTGTGATCTGTATGATGCAAGATTTTATCATGTGAGTACTTTTTTCCATCAAACTAATAGAAATATGCAGCGCATTCAGAGCAACAAGTCATTTAGACCAATTTTATTTCAGATACAAATTACTGTCTTAGAATTTAACCAAAACCGAATTAGTTCAAGAAACTGTGAGCAAGAAGAAATAAAACATAAAGATTTTCTTAGAGCTCAAACATATGGCATTTAATTGACATTAAATTGTGAATTTTTCTCAGTGGAACCCTAAAAATTGTTTAAAAAAATGAACTGTAGAACTCACTCTGAAATTAACTTAAAGCAGTTTTTAAAAAAGATTTTATTGGGCTTTCAGTTTAATAGCACTGACATGTCCGTCGGGAACCTTACCAATCCTGACATGTCTCTTTTACTGGTAATATCTAACTGTTCAACTTTGTGGAAACATTGTGGAGCTCAATCGAGAATAAAATAAATTATAAACAAAGCAGGAGAACATAAAATTAGACATGTTGCCCTGGTGCATGCTGGGAGGTTTCTCAACACACCTGCCTCATGTAACATTTTTTGACACTGTTACTGTATTTAAGAGGACTGAACCCAGAATTCACAAATCAAACAACTGTTTTCAAAGAACCATAGCTTGATGCATGATACATGTCCCAGGTTAATGCTTGTTTTTTCTTCCCATGAATTAGATTAGTAATACAGAGATATACATTTTATGAACTGAGCCATAGCAGCAACCAGGAATTCATTGTGTCAGAGCGGATATAACCGACATCTCTGTTGCAACACAGAGAAAGTGAGGACTGCAATTGTTCATTCAGATAAATTCCCGAAGTGACGGATATTAGAGTCAGAGGGAGATGAAGACATGAACAGAGGTCAGCTAATCGTTTGGACAGTTCTGGTTTAATAAAGATGTTTTTAAACTTCATCGTCTATTCCTGTCCTGGCAGCAGTTCCCTCTTCTGTTGACCAAATGTTTTTCTCACTATCTTTGATGCTGTGCGATGCTACAGTAGCTGCTGTCTGTTGTTCCTATAGTGGCATGGTAACAGAATACCGACGTGCTAGTTCATACCTGCTCAGAGGAAAAGGCTCGGCCTTTTGACTGCCGGAAACACAGGCCAGCGACACGTTAGAGCTTGAAAATCACATTTATTACAGCTTAATAATACAGGTAAGTGTTTCTGAGAGCTGCGATCACAGTTAACACCCTGCTGAAAGATTCCAGCCTCATCATTGAGCTTGTGTCTCAAAGGAGGGGTCTGAAGGAAAATTACAGTTGTGTGCAACCTCGGTTGCCTTTTGTTGCCCCATTGCCCTTTTTTTGCCGCCTCTTACACTACCAGTTATTCTTACTTAGGATGAATATTCTAAATATTTCAGCAATGAAATTAAACATCCACAACATTTTGAATATCTACTCTCTCCCGCAACTATATAATAAAATAAGGCTTTACATCATCATCGTCATCCTAATTTTTATAGTCAAGTTTAAATAACGCTAAAATCTGAAATTTAAGTACAGCTTGTTGTCACCACCTCGATGTTCACTCCACAAGTGTTCACAGGCTGAAGAGGGGGCATGACCATTCCATGAGGTGTATATATATATATATATATATATATATATATATATATATATATATATATATATGTGTGTGTGTGTGTGTGTGTGTGTGTGTGTGTGTGTGTGTGTGTGTGTATATATACATATATACATACACACACACACACACACACACACACACACACACACAAATATCTCTGTCTCTCATCTATAGGCAATATATCAAATCAATAGTTGGTGTGTCTCCAAGTCTCATTAGAGGCTGCCATGACAACTGAGAAACAAACAGCTGACTATTTGCATATAAACTGTTAATGACATAACTCCTGGAGGTATTTTGATGCATGCCTCCGCCCTGCTCTGCCTGCAGCAGGTCATTTTCTTTTCTCAGGTACTGTTGATCTGTTGCTGCTGCAACACGAAGCCCTGCTGTTGTTGTTGGGATTTAAAACATAAAAATTAAAGGTTGTGTGAGTACACCGATAGGGTGCACTCACAAATGATTTAACAGTTGAAACATATTTTGTTCTGAAACCCAAAAGCAAATGACAAAAGTTGCAGTAATAAGAAGAGAAGGTCAAATTAAGAACATTTTCTAAGATAATATGGATCATTTTCAAGACTTTCCTGCACACTCCCTGGTCTAAAGGTTTGGGTTGTATCTGTTAATTAAGTAATTAATGGTAGACTAAACTGTGGCAGGGAGCCAGCACTGTCATCATAATTATGTGATCACTGGGAATAAAAGTTATAAGCGGTTTTCTTTTGCTTTTAACCTACTTTTAATTCTGTCTGACATATGATTTTGTCGTCAATTTAAAGGGAATATATTATAAAATGGTTAAATGCAGGTTCATTACTTTTTGATTGAAATAAGACTGAAACACACACCTGGAAAACTGTGCATCTACTAAAATTGTTTTATCTACCTGATATGAACCTGATTTCTGGAGTCTAAAATTAAAAAAGAAAGCTACCACTGGGGTAAAAGTAGTAAAAACATTATGTCCTCAGTAATAGCCACTTTACAGTTCTGGTTGTATGTTATATATAATACGATTATATATTAATATCTTGAAATGTTTGATGATTAGTATCCATTTTTCATTACCATCCAGTGTTTTTTTTTTTTTTTTTTGCTTTTTATTCTTAGTGTATGATGCTTTCATACTGTTTTTGTATATGTATACTTTTATTACATTTGTTTTGATCATGTGACATAGTCACATGAAAATGAGGTTCATGATTGTTTTAGCATTTTCTGGTGTTGGTTAAAAAATAAAATAATTTCAACTCATTTTAAGCTTTTTTGGGGGAGTGGAATGCCTCATCTGCGTCCTCCACCTCTGCACCCTTACTTTCCACCACAAACTGTCTTTCTACTCATCCCACCTTCTGTATGATCCTATTCTTGCAGAGGAAGCATGCAGTTTTCGTGCAAAGAGCACATTATTTGTATTTTAAAGGCATCATCCTCCCAGGCTAAACTCTGGTGGGTGTATGCAGAGGACATAAATACAGTTAAGGAAAAGAGAGTAACACGCAGACAGCTGAAGTACAGTACGCTGGCCTCGAGCTGAATATTTGTGGGAGGTAGAGGTAGCGTGCAGGACACCACACAGGTTATGACAGTGTGCAGAGAGAAACCTCAGCTATGAAAATGACTTACTGTACCTGAAGGTATTCTCACACAGGTTCATGCTAAGCTCAGTGAACTCTGGCTCAACTCACAATCAGGTTGGTTACTCGATTGTGGAAAGGTTTTAAAACATATATTGAATGAAACCATCCATCCATTATCTGTAACTGCTTATCCTCATCAGGTCACGGTGGGGCTGGAGTCCATACCAGCTGACTTTGGGTAAGATTGCCAAACCAGCAATACTTTACCTACATTACCCACAATCCAACTCGAACCCCAACATTTTGGCCAGAGATTGGGATGTGTTGTGCAAGTAGCTGCAAATGCAGCCTGAAGTCTCTAACATATAAAGCAGAGATGAGGAACGGGCTACAGATGTCTGTCAAGCTCACTTCTTTCCACACTCAGTCCTAGACGACTCAACTGACATCGCTTAAGGACATTCATCAGATGTCAGCTTCCTCTGGAGACACTAAAGACACTTCATTTTTTAAACAGAAACATGGTATCACTTTTCTCTTCCAGGGCTGAGGGGAATATATCCAACAATTGTGCATGTGGGCATGCTTTTAGAATGCTAACACACTGATGATGGTGAACACTGTCTGTATGTGCGTGTGAGGCTAAACACGATAATCAGAGAAACACTTTGGTTTGGCAGCCAAAGACTGAAGGAACATCTCTGTATGTACAGGTATTAATAGAGCTCTGATTTGTGTTGGGTGGTGTGTGTCTGTGCATTTAGGGAAATTCAGTAATGCTGTGATTAAAGAGTCCTCAGGCAAGACAAGAATCTGCAGACGTTTCCAGAACACTTTCACATAACCTCTCCACAACCTTTGCAACAGAGTGCAAAGCAACAAACTCTGTCAAAGCTAAATGCCAACCACTGTGAACTGATTCACTATTCAACTAGTGCAAAAATAAATATAAATTTCTTTTGTGTTCCTGAGTCATTTCCGACTCATGTGGATACCTTTTCACCTCACTTTACGCTGACCAATCTCTGTTTCATACATACAAACTCAAATCCTTGAGACACAACAGGTTCACTTACACCAAATGTAATAAGAACATTACATACATGTTTCTCAAATTAAACTACTGGATTGGACTCATTTGCAGATACAGCAGGCAGCAGGTTGACTTTTATGGCCTACTTAAAGAATGTCTTACAGACACAGACAGGCAGCTAGATAACAGACAGACAGGCAATAGGCAGACAGCTTCATGTCTGGTGTGGACGGGGGCGTGGTGCATCAGCTGCAGGAGAGAGGTGTGGGGAGGGCTCAGGAGAGCAGCGCCAGGTGAGCGTGATTGGCACACCGGTACCCAACTAAATGATAATCACTCTCGCCCCTTTTCCTAAGTTAAGTAGCGTGCTGGACGAAGAGGAGGAGGACGACAGAAAGACAAGCACGCGGCAGACGGCAGCGAGGACGCCTGCGAACGGCTGCAACGGACACTGTGCGATTTGAATAAAAGAAGCTATTATAAATCAGCTTTGGTCTACGACTGGTCTGTGCTAGAACCCACCGTGGCAGTGAGCTTGTCACATTTTGGCACCCAACGGACACAGCACAGAGACCATGTCGGAGCCGCAGCAAGTTCAGCCGGTGACGGCGCTGGCCCAAATGGTGGCAGAGGTCGCCGCGATGAGCCGGGACCAGGCGGTGGCCAGCAGACAACAGCTCGCGGCGCTGCAGCAGCAGGCCGAGAGGCAGACGCAGCTGCTGGAGGCGATGTTGGTCCGGGCAGGGGCAACGTTACCGGGTCCCGCGCTCTCCGGCATGATCCTGCATAGGATGACCGGGAACGATGATGCCCAGTCATACCTCGAGATGTTCGAGGCCACAGCGTCGGCGTGCGGCTGGCCGGAGGCAGAGTGGGCCGTGCGGCTGCTTCCACTGCTATCCGGAGACGCGCAGACAGCGGCGCTCGGCCTGCCTGCCTCCTCGCGGGGGCAGTACCAGTCCGTGAGGAGGGCTGTCCTGGACCGACTGGGACACTCGGCCGAGGACCACCGCCGGAGGTTTCGGGGGACCAAGCTGGGGCCCGCCGACCGCCCGTTCACCTATGCACAGCAGCTGAGGGACGCGGCGTACAGATGGCTGCAACCGGGGGAGACCACGGGCGAGGGACAGCTGATGGAGAAAGTCATGCTGGAACAGTTCGTGGAGGGGCTGCCGGCTGGCACCCTCGAATGGGTACGCTGTCACCGCCCCGACGACCTGGCGGCCGCCGTCGCCCTCGCGGAAGACCATCTGGCCGTCCACCCCCGGGGCCAGGCATCAGAGGCGCGGCCAGCGCCCTCCGACCGTCCCAGCCCGGCACCTCGCAGGAGACCGGCGCCAGCACCCGGCTCCCCCACACCACACACCCGCCCCTCCCCTGCTCCCCGTAATAACATCCCCTCTCTCTCTCTTCCGCCACAGGGTCCAGCCGCTACGGGCGCTGCTCTTAGCCCACAGAGGGTCCCTCAGGCGGCAGGGCAGGAGTGTTGGAGGTGCGGGCAGCCCGGACACTTCCGCCGTGAGTGTCCGCTGATGGAGGTCGGGCAGGTGATCCGGGTTGTCGGTCCTCCGGCGCCCTCCCCCGGTCCAGGAGAGACGTACAGCGTTCCGGTAAGGATTCAGGGGGGTACACATCAGGCTATGGTGGACTCGGGCTGCATGCAGTCTATAGTTCACCAGAACCTGATTCGACCCGGGGCATTGTTAGAGGCAGGATGGGTGGATATCAGGTGTGTGCATGGGGATATTCACAGATATCCTGTGGTGCCAGTGGAAATTCGTTACAGGGGCAAAAAGCATAGTGTAAAGGCTGCGGTTAGTTCCCGCCTGGCGCATCCTCTGATCTTGGGCACAGATTGGCCTGGGTTTGATAGGTTAGTGGGGCAGTGTGTGGGGGTGCGCTCACGACCGACAGGGACATGGGATATGTGCGCTGTGCTCAGCGGTGACGCGAGGTTGTCCGACACTGCAGACGGGGAGGGGGAGCCAGCGGGGCCTTCTCAAGAGGCGCCGCCGGTTCCTGTATTTGACTCCATGGAAGATTTTCCACTCGAGCAGTCTCGTGACGATACTCTACGCTTTGCCTTTGACCAAGTGATACAAATTGATGGTCACATGGTGCGCCCTGACGCAGCGCTAACGTATCCACACTTTTCATTGCGCAGGGACAGATTATATAGAGTGAGTCGTGACACTCAAGCAGATGACATAATAACCCAATTGTTGGTCCCGAAAAGCCGTCGGGAAATGATTTTCCAGGCGGCTCATTATAACCCTATGGCTGGTCACATGGGATACGATAAAACACTAAACCGGATAATGGCTCGATTCTATTGGCCAGGCATTCGGGCAGACGTGCGCCGCTGGTGTGCGTCTTGTCCCGAATGCCAGTTAGTTAACCAGCCGGCCATCCCGAGAGCGCCTTTGCGCCCATTACCGCTGATTGAGGTCCCATTCGAACGCATTGGGATGGACCTCATCGGGCCATTTCACCGGAGCGCACGTGGATATCGCTTTGTGTTAGTCCTTGTGGATTATGCAACGCGATATCCAGAGGCAGTGCCGCTGCGCACCATCTCTGCAAAGAGTGTGGCGCAGGCACTGTTTCAAGTTATCTCCCGGGTTGGGATCCCGAAAGAGATCCTGACCGATCAAGGCACCCAATTTATGTCACGAACACTGAGAGAGCTGTACGGGTTATTGGGCATCAAGTCTATTCGGACCAGTATTTACCATCCTCAAACTGACGGCCTCGTTGAGCGCCTGAATAAGACTTTGAAGTCCATGATCCGTAAGTTTGTGCACGATGATAGTCGTAATTGGGATAAATGGCTTCATCCTCTGTTGTTTGCAGTGCGCGAGGTACCCCAGGCCTCCACGGGATTTTCTCCCTTTGAGCTGCTGTTTGGCAGGAAACCACGCGGGGTTTTGGACCTGGTTAAGGAAAGCTGGGAGGAGGGTCCGAGCCCAAGTAAGAATGAAGTTCAGTACGTCCTGGACCTGAGAGCAAAACTCCACACACTGGGTCAGTTATCACGTGAGAATTTGCTCCGGGCCCAGGAACGTCAGCAGCGGCTGTACAACAGAGGATCCAAGCTAAGACAATTTTCACCGGGAGATAAAGTGCTTGTATTGCTCCCATCTTCCAACTCCAAGTTACTCGCCAAGTGGCAAGGTCCCTTTGTGGTCACACGACGAGTGGGTGACGTTGACTATGAGCTTGTGCGATCTGACAGGGGAGGGGCGACACAGATTTATCACCTCAACCTCCTTAAAGCTTGGAGAGAGGCTGAGTCTGTCTCCCTGGTGTCGGCAATTGCAGAGAGAGATGAGTTGGGGCCGGAGGTACCAAAATCGGCCGATCCTGCCTCGCTCGTTTGTGACAACCATCTCTCACCGTCCCAGAGAGCAGACATTGCCAGGTTGCAGCAGCGTTTTGCTGATGTGTTCTCCCCCCTACCAGGCCGCACAAGCCTTATTCAACACCATGTTGTGACTCACCCAGGCGTGACAGTGCGTTCACGGCCCTATCGGCTACCTGAACACAAGAGAAAAGTGATTCAGGTTGAATTGGAAGCCATGTTGAAGATGGGTGTAATAGAAGAGTCCCACAGTGCCTGGTGTAGCCCCATCGTTCTTGTAGTCAAGAAAGATGGGTCTATCCGGTTCTGTGTGGACTATCGCAAGGTGAATGATGTTTCACAGTTTGATGCCTATCCAATGCCCCGGGTCGACGAACTCCTGGATCGCTTGGGCACAGCTCGCTTTTTCACGACGCTGGATTTGACCAAGGGCTACTGGCAGATTCCCCTGTCTCCAGAGTCCAAGGAGAAAACGGCATTCTCCACTCCGTACGGTTTGTACCAATTTGTTACACTTCCATTCGGGTTGTTCGGGGCCCCAGCCACATTTCAGCGCCTCATGGACCGGGTGCTGCGGCCGCATTCTGCATATGCTGCCGCCTACCTGGATGACGTCATCATCCACAGCAACACCTGGGCGGAGCATGTGCAGCAGGTGGCCGCGGTGCTTGAGTCACTGAGGCAGGCGGGGCTCACGGCCAACCCGAAGAAGTGTGCAGTTGGACGGAGGGAGGTACGGTATCTGGGGTACCACTTGGGCGGCGGGCAGGTGCGTCCGCAGGTAGATAAGACAGCAGCGATTGCAGCCTGCCCAAGGCCCAAGACGAAAAAAGAGGTGCGGCGGTTTTTGGGGCTGGCCGGCTATTACCGGCGATTTATCCCCAACTTTGCAGAGCTGACCAGCCCCTTAACCGACCTCACCCGAAAGGGTGCCTCAGATCCGGTCCAGTGGACGGAGCAGTGCCAGGTGTCGCTTGAGAGGGTAAAGCAGGCCCTCTGTGGGGAGCCCCTTCTCCACACACCTAACTTCTCTCTCCCTTTTGTCCTGCAGACTGATGCGTCGGGCAGAGGGCTGGGGGCCGTTCTGTCCCAGCAGGTGCGGGGCGTCGACCGCCCAGTGCTGTACATCAGCCGCAAGCTGTCCGAGAGGGAGGCCAGGTACAGCACGGTAGAGAGGGAGTGCCTGGCCATCCGGTGGGCGGTCGGTGCTCTGCGGTACTACCTGCTGGGGCGCCCATTCACCCTCTGCTCGGACCACGCTCCCCTCCAGTGGCTCCACCGCATGAAGGATGCCAACGCCCGGATCACACGGTGGTATCTGGCGTTGCAGCCATTTAAGTTCACTGTGGTCCATAGGCCGGGGGCACAGATGGCTGTGGCCGACTTCCTTTCCCGCTCCCTTGGGGAGGCGGGGGGGGGAGTGGGTTAGGCCGGACGGCTCCCCGGCCTAAGTCGGGCGGTGGAGGCATGTGGACGGGGGCGTGGTGCATCAGCTGCAGGAGAGAGGTGTGGGGAGGGCTCAGGAGAGCAGCGCCAGGTGAGCGTGATTGGCACACCGGTACCCAACTAAATGATAATCACTCTCGCCCCTTTTCCTAAGTTAAGTAGCGCGCTGGACGAAGAGGAGGAGGACGACAGAAAGACAAGCACGCGGCAGACGGCAGCGAGGACGCCTGCGAACGGCTGCAACGGACACTGTGCGATTTGAATAAAAGAAGCTATTATAAATCAGCTTTGGTCTACGACTGGTCTGTGCTAGAACCCACCGTGGCAGTGAGCTTGTCACATCTGGGTTTCAGAAGTTTAAAAGCAAAACGAGATGGGAATGAAACCAACTAGGATGAACTGACACTGAGACATGGGAACACAAAGATAAACTAAATCAGGCCAGACAATCAGAACTAATGGGAAACACACAAAGGCAGGGAGTGAAGTTTTGTACACAAACAGGTTTTTCTCAGCAGTTTTGCAATCTCTTAATCGACTTAATGAGTTAGTTTTGATGTCTTCAATAAAGAAAAAGCATTGAGTGAGAAGTTGTGTCCAAACCATTGACAGTATAAAGAATGGACAGAGCCTGAATGACGTCACCCATAGGTTTCTGAAGTGCTGTTTTGATGGACACCGCCATGTTGGATATACTGCTTTTTCCGCCTCCTGGCTAATCTAAATATCGGCAAAGACTTAATATCATTTAAACTGTTGAGTTAAAAAAGAAATTCACCCCCCTCACAGTTGTCATGAACAGGGAATTCGCTAAAGGGAACAAAACTCTTTATGCAGATTGGCCGCTCGAGGAATTACGTTTGCACTTCCACATTGGCTTCATTTCTCAGAACCAGAGGTTGCCGCTTGGTCCACACTTTTGACTGGTACTTTTCTTTTTACAGAGATTAGGTGGTGAAAGAAAAAGAATAGTGGTACATTAAAAAAAATCTAAAGTTGATGATTGTCAGTTTATTTCAGATTAGTACCTGAAGGCAGCATTCCCTAGCAACCCTTAAGATAACAATGAAATATCGCAAAAACAACTTAAAGCCAAGGGACAAGACAAATGCATAACTATGGCAGATAATTCAGAGGACAGAGATATGTTGATATATTCAAATATGATTCAACATATGGGTGAGGAGTTGGAAAGGTAACACTGTGTTAGAATCACACTAGATTCTTGTGTATGACCCCAGGACTGTGTGTCCCTCTTTATCCTGCAGATGTCAGCTTAAATGTGACACGCTGAAAAAAGAGAACAAGGACCTTACTTCTCAATGCTCTCAGCTAGCGGAAGACAATCAAGACAATGCGGCGTACTTTCCTCTCCTTGTTTACTCTACTTTCCTCTCCTCAGTGACAGAGAACGAGAACCTGACGCAGGAGGTGTCCATTCTGGAGATGCACCATGTCAGTCAGACTGAAGAGTTTGAAGCTACCATAAAAGAGGAGAGAGAAAAACAGCCAAGGTAAAGTCTTGGACAAAATTAAAATAACATCTGCTGTTAGTCACCAAATAATAAACGCTTACCCTACACTTTATACTGTCTGCTAACTTCAGGTTGACCGATTGTTGTTTAAGAAAGTGGAGGATTGCATTAAGACCATGAATATAGTTCAGGAGGAGAGGTTCCAGGAGCTCCAGCTCCTGCTGAACAAGTACATGGAGCTGACAGGGAAGGGAAAAGCCCTCTCTGAGACAGACACCCCTAACATTACCTTAAATTAAATGAAGGTAAGATTGTAAGTGTTAACACTTTTGACGAACTGATATTATTGGTATCATAATTTCTTGGTTATTATACAGTCTTTGGACTGGACTATGATCTCTTGAGCTCTGTCCCTGCCTACGTTATGCTATGCTGGAGGGTTTCTTTCGTTGTTTCTTCAATTTGGATTAGCCATTGTGAGCTTTTATGATCATTTGGACGTTTGGGAGCATGTTGTGAACTAGTATAAACTGGACTTCAACCAGAATCTTCGGTATCTGCAGTCAAATGCATTTCCACTGAGCGATACCCTCACATTTTAAGATCTGCATCACTGTCTCCATCGACAGGCCTTGGCCCGCATGTTTGTGAGAGACTACAGTAGCATGTGCAAATAGGTGGACTTGAGAGACAAAGTGTTTGTACCCAGATGTACCACAAGATATATGGCAGTAGAAGCTTCTCAGGTCTAGTCAATTGTATGACCTAGGTCTATCTTTTTAAACATTTAAGTGCAGAAATGTTATACGTTATACCTTTCACACAGAAATGTGTGACACTGATAAAAAATATTGTAACACTGAAGTACATATAAACCACAGTTTTTTATGTTGTAACATGAGATATTTACACAGAAAGATGGTACACTAAAGATTTTTTTTAGTTTCAATTTAAGACACACTTTTTTTCAAACTGTGCCTGAAAATCGGCAGTACGCCATCGACATGGCATCAACACAGGATGCCAAGATTACATGGGGTAGCTCTATTTCCTTCTCTGATGGCCAGATCAATTGCCTTTAACTTAAAAGCTTCATCATGTGCATTTATTTGTGTGTTTTCTGAAGAGGGTGTGTGCATGATGCTCAAAATGACAGTTTAAAATCAAAACTAGAGTCTCCTTTGCATAATCTTTCCCCACGTCTGTTTCACTTTTGCGTTTACTGCTAGATAGTGCCCCCAGTGGCTGTTGGCCAGTAAAAAAATTTAAATTAGCTGCACCATTGTATAGACCACACATATAGTTCGAAAATTACAGTGTATACTAAAAGGTGGTTTAGTTTTTTTCTGTTTATCAGAACTCCAGGAGAGGTTTGGACACTCTGCCGGTGAGTCTGCTGGAGATCCTGGAGAGCGCTATCACCAAAGAAACAGCTCCAATCTCAACGTCTCCACTGAGGGAGCACAGACACTGCAGACCACAGACCCTGAACCAGCCAGGTACCAGAAAATTCCAAATTGTCTTTTAGTCAGACGACATCTGATGACAGTAGTGTGAATATCCAGAAAACACTATAACTGTTTCCTGCTGAGGCTTTAGTCCCAGTGGAACCAAAATAGCTGTTAACTGTTCTCAACAAAAATATTCAACCGATAATGCACTCCTCTCTAAATGAGGCTGTAAAGTTAAACACAATTATATGAAAATCTACGCTACATATATTGGTTTCACTGTGCTTTCATGGCATCATACTTTCTAGCTGCAGGCAGCTGTTTATCATAAAAGGCTCTGAAAAACGCTGTACACTACTCACTGGTGAATAATGTAAAGCATTTAGCAATTAAAGAACCAAATACTTTAAGAAAACAAAAACATTATTTTATGTATCATTTTTCCTTTTTATAAATGCTGTTTCTCTGTCCATCCATTCAGCTCTGTTGATCCTGCTTCTCCAGCTCCTCAGCAGACTGATTCACTGGCAAGAACCTCCACCTCTGCAGACTGCTAAATCAAATCCAGCCATCAGTTAACTCTCTAATATTGTTTCATCAGTGTCAGTGTAATAATATGATAATATGTTGCATTCATTTTAATTGGTTGGTGGATTTGTTCATTGCAGACCAAAGACAATAAGGTATCTTACTGACAGCCATGCAAACATCTCTGTGAGGCTCTACTGAGGTCTAGGGTCCAGCCCTGACAAGAACAGTTGCAACAGCTATACATAACACTTTAAATGACATAAAGACATTAAAGAGTGACTGATGATCAGTTATTGTGTGTGTGTGTGTGCGTCTGTCATAGACAGATGCATGAAATTGTGTTTAACAAATTGAAGGAACCCTCCTCTGTCCTCTCTTTCCCTCGCTGACCAAAATCATGTCTACTTAGGTTGTTCCAGCAAGTACTGTAAAACATTGCAGACCTTTATTTCTCTATCAATCTGTTGCTGCCTCCTGCTGTCTGCAAATGTAAATTGTGTTCTGATCACAGCATTGCTGTGCAACCTGTTATGGGTCCAATAAGGTGGCTTCAAAGACTAAGCTTTGAAATAGCATTTTTTTTATATATGTACATGATTAGAAATTAGGGGTAAATGTGATCTCTGGGTGTCACAGACTGCTCATAACTAAACACTTATGTTAGCAGGTAGAAGAGGCATGCAAACTGTAGTCTGCAGGCAAGGATAGATACTTAATGCTACTGCCAATTTATATTACATTACTCATTAACATTAGACTTGTGTAATGTTAGACCCATTTATTTATGTTTTTGAAGTACCTGGATCATTTCAGGACCTTTGCATGATACCCTTAAACATGTGATGGGAATTTCAGATTCCTTCTGGATTTAATGAAATCAAATACACATTCACATGTCCAATCTGCCTGTGACTGCACTCACAGGACCAAGGTGAAGGTGAGGAAAGGCTTGTCCTTGTTGGATGTACATGATTTAACACCACAGAGACCCCACTGTAACTCATTTCTTCCACACTGACTCTTCTGTTCACCTCTGCACATACAGCGTGTTTACAATTTGTGCTAATATCAGTCTTTGGTCAATAACATTCAGAAGTTTTCATCCATGTTTACTTGTGATTAAATCTGACAATCTGTAGGTGGCGCCATTTTATGAATCAGTTGCTGCTGTAGCAATGTGCCGCATTACATTCTGACGTTATATCATCTTACCACCAGCATTAAAGTTTGATGTAAAGTCTCTCCCTCTGCACTCTCACAGAGTTCATCAACAGGGGTCAGAAGTTCACAGATGTTCTTCACTGGCGATGCATATGGAGCCGTTGATGGGTTTTAAGTCTGTGTTAGGGTTTTATTTCTGTGCATGACAACTGTTTATCTCCAGGAGGAGGCTCCTCTGTCATCATCAGCGCAGAGAAGAAACAGAAGTGAGGCATGCTGTTCTCAGTAGGACTTCTACTGTTACTCTACTTTTATTGCTTCCTTCTTCTTTCCTCTGTGGTTTCTACTATTTTGTGTCCTTCCCTGTAGCAGATTTGGAAACTTTGTCTTCGTCTTTTACATTTATTTTCTTCAGATTATGCAGTAGACTACTACTCTCATGATTGTGTAACGTAACATTCAGATGCAGGGGTAAAAAAAACAGCATTTTTGCATTTTGACATGGGTAGGGTTAGATTATCTGCACTTTACTTTCACGTTTGACAAAAATTACTTGTCAAGGACCTTTGACAGAAAAGAAGAGTGAAAATGTTCTTTGTGATGGATCACCTCCTCCTGCATCCTAAGCAAGTTTCTACAGCACAGAGCAGGTCCTCTTCCACTGGGGACGTGAATCTAATATAGATTAATGAAATATTTTCAAAATGAATTAAATATTGAAGTGTGATATAAATAAATACAGAAAGAAAGAAAGAAAGAAAGAAAGAAAGAAAGAAAGAAAGAAGAAAGAAAGAAAGAAAGAAAGAAAGAAAGAAAGAAAGAAAGAAAGACACTGACCACCTTTATGATATAATAAGATAATATGAAACCAAAAGGTTGCTACCAAGACATAAAATCAATCTAAAAACAGCTTGTTTGTAATGAAAATAAATAAATAAAGAAAATGAAACACAGAAGCTCTCCATCATTAACAGTTGAGTGGAAAAGAAGAGTGGAAGCAAACAAAACAAAGGAAAAGAACATTTTGGGGGATTACAGTAACAGGTCTTATTAATAATGGATCATAATTTATTCTTTGCAGAAATTGTTTTACAGTTTTTGCTTCAGAAATGGTAAATTTTTATTGTTATTTTGTTTTATTTTATTCAAAAAAGCGCTGGGACACACAAACCAAGGCCACCCGGGAAACACTCTCTTAGGTTTATCTTAGTAACTCTGTGAAGAAAAATACACACGATCACACATGCCCATTTGTTTTTGTGTGTGTGTGTACACTGCGTTCGTCTTGTTATTCTGATGCAGCAGGCATACAGCTGGGTAGACAGATGTGTGAAACAAAGAAAAGTGTGTTTTAGACAGCAGGGATGAGGCAGGCAGCACTACCTGACAACACTGTGATCTGTGGAAGGCACCTGGAGCCGCCTGTCACAGACACACACAGAAACACACACAGACGCACAGGTATTAGGTTATTAGTGCGCACACACCAAGAATGAATGAACAGAGACAGCTTTTACACACACATAAGTGCAGACTGAGAGGGATGCACACACACACACACACACACACACACATACACACATACACACACACACACACACACACACACACACACACACACACACACACACACACACACACACACACACACACACACACACACACACATTAAAAGCTCCTTGTCGATCCCCTAAGGAAGAAACCTCATTTGGTTCACCATGGAGATGGAGGAGGTGGAAAAAGACACTTGCCCCTTGGAGGACTCTCATGTACGAAACAAGCAACCTGTCCACACACACACACACACCTACACTTACACACACACACACACATTCCCTTTTATGTCAAAGTCTAGTTTTTGTGATTGTGATTCCTACTGATTTCAGGTGAGACCCCTCATTCACCTAACTTTATTAAACTTTCAGACAACATGAGAAATTAATAAGCAATGTGCATTTAGATCAGTTATACATAACATACATTCAGCCACCTGCACACACATACAAACAAACAAACCAACTCAGCCACATACACACATTTGCACACACTCCTCAGGGCTTTCTGTTAATCTTTGTATCCCCCCTGTCATCATCATTAAACCAACCATAAAGATCTGTTGTCTTTTCTAATGTCAGTCATGAACATCACACACAAACATCACAGCTTCTCCAGCAGGGACACTCAAACTGTTCTGTCTGAGTGTCTGGAGAGACGGCCGGACTAACAGATCCTCTGGACTGCTGGGTTTGTGTCACCAGCTGTCTTGGATGCATTAGCCACCCAGACTGGACCGTCCCCCGGCTGAAATGGCAGCCTCGCCTCAGTCCCCTGGTGAGCTACGCATCATTAGGCTCGATCTTGGCCCTCACACTTGCTGCATCCCCCAAAACCAGAGGGATGGTTACATGGAAGTGTACTGCTGTGATTAATGTCGATGTGAGGGGATGTTTTTCGAATTTCGCTGGTTGTCATTATTTTTGTTCCGGCTGTGTAGCTCAGAATGAAATTACAGATGCCTTCAAACTTGGTGAAGTTTAGGAAATACACATACTGTATGATAGGACACAAAGTCAGTGCATTCAGTTCATGAAAATGCATAACCAATACTGTTTGTTTGAAAATCAGAAATCAGAAAATCAAAACTGGATAATGAACATAGAAAATGGTGTGTACTGTAGGTTAAACTGTATTTATATAGCACCAAATCATAAAAGAAGTTATTTCAGGTCACTAGACCGTACTCTTTATAATATTATTTACAGAGACTCAACTGTTCCAATTCCCACCATAAGCAATCACATGGTGATAGTGGCAAGAAGAAAACTTCCCAACCATCACTTCCCAACAGCCATCACTTTGGTCCAGACTGAAATATCTTAATAATCAATAATCATCTTAATTCAAGGTTCCCAGAGGTTACATCCTAATGACTTTGGTAATGCCCTGAGTTTTCCTCTTGCACCACCATGAGGCCAATATTTGTGGTTCCACATTGTGCCATAATGACCATTTTTTTTATTTGTCGAGTACTAGTTTACAACTAAATACTTAAAAAAATAATGATGTTCCCATCAACCTCAGCACCTGTGCTTTTATGTTTAATAGCAGCAAGGGCTTTGAGCAAATAATACAGTGAAAAAAAAGTTAAACAAAATTACTAAACATTAAGATGAAGTATTGTGTGTGTATGAAAGACACCTTGATGAACATAAAATTCATTGCTTGAATAGCAGAGTTGTCTGCTGGGTCAGAAAGTTGTCTCTTCTAAATCCCTCGGGCGTTTCATTCACCCTCTGGTAATGTTGTTATGACGGCTGAGCTAATGCAGCATCCTGTCATGGCTGCTTCCCTCAGGAACTGTTGTGTGTGTGTTCTAAGTATCTCACCAAAGAAGAGCAGAGGAGGAGAGCATAATTGCAGTACATTAAGAGACAGATTATACTGACCATGCTGACATCAACATGTTAGCTAATTGACACGTTGGGTGGGGGAGGGTGGAGGATACTTGTTTTATCAAATCCTCTTTGGGCTTAGACTGAATAAGATACTTGCTGAATGAATGTCTACAAGCACATCCTCACAGACACTTACACACAAGCAAAAACAAACTTCAATTCCCCAGTGCATTTTGGTATAAATAAAATAACTTAAAAACAATAAAACATGATAGCAGAACATAATGGCGGTAAGTTTCCCCCGACTCATTAGACCTAAAAGACACATACAATTGAAAATCATCAGTATAACAGTGATGCCTTTAAATTTGCCAGTGATATGACCTAATGGAAGTGTACTTAAGGCAAAAAATAAAGGACCCGAGACAGAACCCTGGGGCACACCACAGACCAGAAGAGCTGCTTCAGACATTACAGGGACAGTAAGAGAACTAGTCAAAGGTGCTGCATATAAACTGCTGCACATTATTTGCTTACAGTATATGGCTGTAGTATGACTGAGTGTCTTCTGCTGAAACAAGTTGACAGTCGATTTGTGGGTCATGTTCTCGGGGCCAAGGCACACAGCAGCTGGATCGTTGTAACAATGTGACTCGTGTAAAATTTGTAGATAATGTTCTGTCAAACTAACAACATCTCTTTCACCCTGTCCTTCATCTTATCTCCTCCTTTCCTCTCCACTCCTTTTTACACTTCTTTTCCTGTTTTTTCCCTCTTTTCATCTTTTTGTTTCATCCCCTGTCCTGCCTCCTTTTTTCCTTCCCTCTGCTTCTTTCCTCTCCTCGTTTTCTCTTCTCTTCTCTTCTCTTCTCTTCTCTTCTCTTCTCTTCTCTTCTCTTCTCTTCTCTTCTCTTCTCTTCTCTTCTCTTCTCTTCTACTCTACTCTACATTTCTTCATCTCTCCTCGTTTTGTCTTCTCTTCTCTTCTCTTCTACTCTATTCTACTCTACTCTACATTTCTTCATCTCTCCTCGTTTTGCCTCCTGTCCTACCCCCTTGTTTCCTCTCCTCTCTTCCTTATATCCTTCCCTATTCCGTCTTCTCTACTAGTTCCCTCTTCTCATTTCCTGTTCCCTTTTTTGTCCCCTCTACCCAATTACTGTCCCCTCTCCACATTTCATTCCTTTTATCTTTATTTCCTTTCTCCACTCCCTTTTTCCTCTCCTCTCATCCAGCCACAAAGGCTCAGAGGAGCGTCATAGAGGAGCATCTCCAAGCTAAGGGCTCCAGACACAACACACCCAATTCACTCTGCTGGGGCAGAGGGACGGAGTCAGACAGAGAGAATTAACAATGAACAACATTAACAACAATAATAAGTGTTCTTGCTGAAGCAAGCAAACTCATTAAGTACTTCCCTATACGAGCTACTGTTTTATTTTTTTAACAAGGCCCGATGTGGATAAAAGTCAACCAAAGGTTGGTAGATGGTGGTGGTGGGTTGGGGGACACAACTGAATTATCAATGAGCAAACTGACATTAAAAAATAAATAAAAAATGTAATACAATACTTTTTATTTGTATGTCAAACTGATGACAATGTGTTACTATACAGAGAACACACAGAGCATGATTATAACAAAGATTAGAGCTTATAGATATGTAAATAGTTGCATTTCCCTCCTCTCCTGTTATCTCTCTACTGTTATCATCTAACAATGGCAAAACAAAAGAGAAGAGAAAATACAGGCTGTAAAAAGGGAAACGCTCACATAAAGCTCATGAACCTCAGTAGTGTAGTAAAGCAAAACTACAGTGTTTGATTAAGTGCAGGATAAAAAGAAGCCTGTCTGTGAAAAAGAAGCTGCATGCAGCTGTTCAGCCTTTAAACTCAGTCAGTCTCTGGTTGGCTGCCAGTGGATCAGCTCCCAGGTTTTGTCCCTCGAGGACCGTCACAGAGCATCTTTGCTCCATCTCATATTGTTTCCAGCCTCGGGAACAAGTGATCCTTGTTCACAAATATTGATTGTTGATTGTGGAGAGGCCACAGCTTCTTGAGCAATTAAAGGAGAAATCAGCAAAGGATGAAAGGCCTTTAAATTTTTGTGTGATCGGTTCAAGGAAGATATTTCAGGAATGCAAAAGTAATGATGCAGATGGTAATAAAATGTTGGCTTCGGTATCTCAGGGAGAAATAATAATTTGTACTGGTTTCCTATTTTATCTGAAATCGTTTTGGCCTTGGCTTTTGGACATTTAACATTTAACATTTAAATGAGCATCAAAAGAGCACCAAGATAAAAAATGAAGCAATGATCTGAATCTTAAATATAAAGTTGAATCAATCTTTGCCGATTTGTCTTAAAATGATCTCATAACATCATACTATGATTAACTCAGGCAACATTTTGACAACAGCTGCTTGCATTTCAGCATTTGCGTGTTAGCTCTCTGTCATGAAAACATACAACTGGTACTGAGACAAACAGAAAGATGCACAAATATAAATTAAAGCTTTATTTAATCCCACTTAAGAAAAAGTTAATGGGCCCATCCTAAAAACTGAAACCATGCAATAAATGAATGAAAGGATGAAGCGATTGAACCCATGTGTTAACCAAAAACCACATAATTCCATTTTCCCTAATGGACCATATTTTCAATCAGTCTCTTCACATACTTACATAGAAATCTTTCAGCGGTTACTGTTTTAGTGGCATGCAGATGTTGCTTTTTCCTTTTTTAGTCTGAATCACAGGTTTGTACCATAATAAGATCTCATCTCGTAAAAGATAGAAGAAAGAAAATGGGACCACATCTGACATTTACCATACGTGTGCAGTAACATGCTGGCATAATTATGATACTTTGTTTGTATTAAAACCAGAGCTGGTGTTTGCAAGTACCCTGTAATGTCACCTCGACACAACAGAAAAAACTCTCTTTTCCAATGGTAAAGAGAGTTTGAATGTAGCCCAGGACCCTGACGATGGTTGCTGTACTCTGCCACAGCTGGAATTTGAGTGCAACAGCTATTTAATCTGTTTTGTAGAAATAGACAGAAGGATAAGATTTCAATGATTAATTCAATTACTGCTCCTGCATCATGATTTTATATTGTGCTCAGTGCCCCTCTTTGGAGCACTTATCATTCCTGTTGCTGTGTTAGTTTATGGACCGATGACAATGCTGTGAAAAAGGTAGTGAAGTAGATGTATTAAACAATGTTTTTCATTGAATTCATAGCTTCCTTTAACTGTAATTATTATGAAATTGTTTGGGTTGCGCAACAGTCTGGAAGTGAAACCAAGAGAGTTGGTGACCATGAAAAATGCAGGTAATCAAAATCAGTGTTCCTCTTCTGTGGTGTTACTAATAAGCCAGGGGGTTACAGAAACTGAGTAAACTCTCTCAGTCTCACAAACAGACTTGCAGATCTGCAGTGGGCTGAATGGACTCTAGGAGCTCAAAAAAGCCATCTGGAACAGTACCCTCCTGTCAATCAACACTCTTAACGGGTAAGTAAATAAATAAATAAATTTACCAAAACTGTTTTTTGTACCAGACTCTAAACATGTTTATTTCTGCTTTAAAGTTTGAAGACATTTTAATTATGGGGCCTATGGAGATTGGCTCATTTCTGTAGTCAGCCATTCAAGGAACTGCATTTTTTATTTTATTTTACAGCCACAACGGAGGTTGCCGCTTGGTTGGGAGTAGGAACATGTTGACCAGAGAAATAGCAGTTTAAAGTCAGCCTATGCTTGTCCCTGTAAAATCCAACCCTCCAATGGCATTTTATGAGGTGCTTCTGTGGTTAAAATGACAGTGAGATAAGTCCAATGAAACTAAAACATACACCCCTGAAAGCTCCCAAACACTTCATATTTATTCTTTTTTTTTTCTTTTGGGCTTTCTGATAAAGACTGACTTTATTGTTTCCTATTTTATTTTGTAACTTTCCTGCCTTTGTTGCAATCTTGATAGTTTGTTCCGCCTGGATGAGTTTCACCTGTCACTAATTAGTTTTTATTTATGTCTTGTCTTTTTGCCTTTAGTATCGTGGTATTGTATTTAGTCCATGTGTTCTCCTCTTGTCTCTTTGTGTGTTCCTGCACCTGTATAAATGAGCAGGGGGAAATGAGTCAGAGATTAATCAGGCTATATCATTTAAATGAAGAGTAACTGTTAAGAGCGGGAAATTTGTCATTACTCTTGCAAGTTTGCACTTGCATCCTTTTTCTTCGCTCTCCTCCTTTTGGACTTGTTAATTTACGTTTACCGACAGGCTGCCAAAACCTCGCCTGTGATGTGTGTGTGTCTGTGTGTGTGTGTCTGTGTGTATATATATACCGTCCCATCGGAGGCCATCATGCTCAATTCTGAATCGCTGCTTGAATCAGATTTTTTTTTGGTTGACAGTTCATATCTATTCTAGGATATAGAACATATCCCCTACCAACATACGCTGACAGGGATGTCAGATGTGTGTGCATGCAGAGTCAGTGTAACAAAAGGTGTCATTGTTGTACCTGTGCTTGTTTTCATACATATTTTTAGTCAAGGAACAAAATGTACCTTCCAGTGACGGTCCAAAAACCAAATACCATTTTTCTCTTTTCGCTGATTAAAAAAAAAAAATCCCTGAGCTGTTTTACACATAAGTGAGTTAAGAAGGCCTTCAACATTTAATAATTATGCCTCTGGCTCTGTTTAACTCATGGTGGGAGTTGGAGGTTTGTAAAATGTCCACTGCTCTGACGTCCCAGGCCACTTCAACACACAGAGTATGTGAAAATGCCAAAAAATGTCTCTTTCAGTCTCCTGAGAAGCCATTTGCATCCTGCTCTCATGGCAGGTAATTAATCTGAGACTCTGAGACTTCAGTACATGTGCACAGACACACTTGCTGCTTAGGGTTTTATTTAAAATGCATCAAGTCAGCAGTTAGTTAAAATTAGCAATAGCGGATTTCCGTCTAATGCCACTTGCAGTCACGGGAACTCAGAAGGAAAATGGAGCATTAAAAGCAGAATTTCTTGAAAGTCTGGTCACATTAGCATTGCTGACAGCAAAATCTTCAACTCGGTAAAATTTGATTGAATTGCCATGACCAGAGTTAAGTTTAACGTATGATATGATAATCCTGAAGCTATTAGCTATGTTGCTACAACAATAAAGCTTTACTCTTTGTGTCTTTAAAAAAAAAAAAACTCACAACCAACTTTCGTGCTCCACACAAGAGATAAGTATGTCACCAATCTTCTAACACCACCTACTTTCACTTACATAAACACAGTAGAATTTGGCTGTGAATTCGGTGGTTCGGTTTATTCAAATGCCGCAATAATAGCAGCGATTCTGCAAACCATTTCTCCTTCCTTCTGACAGAGGAGGTCAGATAAAAGTGAAAGGTGCGAGGCAGCAAAAAATCCATTAGGGAACCTCTGGCTCGCTGTCTCCTCAAAGGTCAATACTGTCAAGACAGTCCACAATTGTCAGTGGCATAAATTTGTGAATCAAAGTTCAGCAAAGTTGAACTGTCATCGGATCCTTTGATTTAAGAAGATGTGTGATCTTTTGCTGGAAAATAATCCTTTTTTTACTTTTCTAAAAGTCCTTGAACAGCCCAGTAAAGTGATACTCCATCTGCAGTTGGATGAACTGCAGTGTTTGCTCTCTGCTTGTAATTAGTACTGTTGTTGGATCAGATCTGATTAAAGCATATTTGGAGTTCATCATCATGTAATCATAGGACAAATAACACACAGAGTCAAAATCACTATAATACACCTAATATACACAATACACTTCTTGTTGTCATGCTTGTTTTTTATGCTTTTGGACTTCCCTGGTAACCTTGTGTTTATCATCACAAACAGTGGGTAAAAACAGATGCACTACTTGTGTTTGCTCTTTTAGACCAGATGTACTTCTGCAATATTTAGATAGCAACACATCTGCCTCAAGCTGAAACATCCTTTAATTGTAGGTCATTAGGTCACATAAGGTTCAAATCAATTTTCTACACATGATTTGACAGTGGAACAAACCTAAGTCCTTGCGCACATTGTGGGAACGCACCTTAGAGTAAAATGTTAGCCAGGGAGTGTGGACATTGGGGATTGGGTTGCGGTCAAATAAGCCAAAATAATGAAAATCACCCGTGAGAGTAGGTAGAGACAAGTGCACCAATTGTCTGCCTTCACCTATATCAACACATGCTATCACAAATTGCATCAGGTTATTGCATTGATGCATTATTGGAACTGCAGATTATTATGTGAGGTCCTCCAGAAAGACACTATTTAAAAGTTTTTTAGCTCAAGACTAAGATAAAGTTAAAACTCACAAGCTCAAGAGATATGTCACGTATGTGCAAAGGATATTTTTGTGTCCACACCCAATGAGCAACTTTGATTGGAATGAATGGATGTTGGAATACTAAACACTTTTCTTAACACACCAACACCGTCCCTGCATTATTCTTGTGAAGTGACATTGCAGTGAAGTTCGAGTAGGGAGGGAACCGTTTGGAAAAAAGACAAGTGCAAACCTCATGAACTTAAAATGCAAAGAAAGAAAAAAACATCACTGTGTTGATGCTAAGCTTAGACTCAGGTGTATGGAAGAACACATAAGTCGCCATCTTAAATGATCACTCCATAAATAAACAGCCTCCACCTGCTTTAACTGCTTTACTAGAGTCTTCTCAAAGCATAGGCCTGAATACAATCACAGTCTTTGCACACGTCAATAGCGCAAAGGTTCACTGACCCAGCTGGCAACCGTTGGCTAATTAGCCTCTGTTCGCTCTGTTTGGACTGGTGCAGCTAAGTGACTCATCAGACACATCACCTTCTGGTTCAACCGGGGATTCCCGTGCTTTTCCAACTGGCATATTAAGCCCTTATCCGCTATTACAGCTTAGATGGGGAATTCAGTTGATAGATTGGACTCCAGCTCCTTCCATTTAGCTATATATGTTTCATTACACCAGTATAAAGGGGAGCTATCTGTGCAGCCTTGTAGTAATTCCTTAGGCAGGGGAGATCCATTTATCACACTCCCTAAAATTGATTTTCACCCCCCTCTATAGGCAAATTCCTAAAAAGGTAAAGTAGACGTGGCAACACATTCATCTTGATTGAACTTATCCTCGCGCTGAGACTCGGGAAGGGGAACAGATTCCATCTATGTAAATCCGCTTTTATACTCATAATAAGATATTGGCTCATAGTTTGCCCAGAGGAGCCCCGCGTGATCTTTAGTCAGATGTATCCCTAAATATTTGATATTTTCATTTTCCCAATTCACTTTGAATTTCTTAAGTAAAGTCATGGGAGCAGTATAGTTGAGTGTCATCACCTGGGTTTTTGCGATTGTTGTTGTTGACTCAAAAACTTTGGTAGCTTACCAAAATCACTCAAAATGGACATCAATTCACTGTATGATTTCTGTGGTTCCCCCAGGCAGACCAGCATGTCATCATTGCTACCTCATGTTCAGCTCCTGATAGTATGAAGCACTTAATATTTTGATTTTGTCTAATTTATTGGCCTAGTATCTCTATAAATAAATTGAAGAGGAGAGGCGAGAGAATAAAGGCCTCTGATAGATCACGATTGACCTTGATACGGGCTGAGGGTCTGTCATATAACGCCTGGATTATTCTGATGAACCTATCCTGAAATCTAAACTTCCCCAGCACCTAATACAGAAATGCCCATCTGTCAGAGTCAAAAGTTTTCTTAGCATCTATACTCCCTATAATTACTTGAGTTTTGTCATTTTGTATTTGTCCTAGGATGTGTAATATTCTTCTGATGTTATCAGTTGTTTGTCTGCGATGTATAAAATCAGTCTGATCCAAATTAATGAGGCCAGGCAGCATGTTCTCCAATCTGTGATACAGGAAGAATACAGGTGAGTAATTAATAGTCTAAGTTGAGGACACTAATCGGTCGATAACTGTATGTATGTATGTTATGATCGAGCATGATCCGCACATTGCAGAGGGCAGTAACATGACACAGAAGCAAAAGATTAAGCTTAGTGAAAGTGTAAACGTATTAAACCATAAAGATGAAGTACATCTAAAAAGATGGATGATAGGAACTTATGATTATTATGGTTACAGTTGTTTTCAATAATTTCTGTTGTGCTTGCATAAGGTAACATTTATTCTTATCTAAAAGAATTAAAACAAGAAAAATAATCTTATTAACAAACCCAATAAAGGAAGATTTTGTGCAGCTGGTTACATAAAAGCCCGCTCAGCAAAAGAAAGACATCTGAATAGTATTAACATACATTTACAAACTCACTTACAGACTCAGAAGAACCAAAGTACACCAATCAAACTGAAACTAAGAGATCTAATAAAGTTGTGCTGCTTCTTATAAAGTTAGACTTTATTTATATATTTTTTATAGACTCTAAAACCCAAAATGAAAAAGAACATATTAACTTATTATAACTCATATTAAATCAGCATTGATGTTGGTGCAGTCTTATATGCATAACATGTTTCTGAGTTATGTAGAATTTGCTTCTATATGATATTTTACGTCAGGTAATAGCCATTTAAATAAATTAGTTAACTTAACTATGCTACCACGTCCCTTGTAATCATGCTTTGAACATGACAAACTCCTTCTCGTGTTCTCTTGGGATTGGGATCTCTGCAAATGTAATATTAGTAGTTTACATATGAAAATGATGCATGTCTCCTCAAACAAACCTTGCCTTGTGACTTTATGAGAAGAACGTTGTTTCCCAGAACTTGTCATCTCATGACTAACTTGCTTTTCTGTTGTGTCAGTTTGAATAGAGTCAATCAAGTCTCAAGGCAAGCAGACAAACCGTAACTCATCTTTTCATAATATTCAGCCATCTAATTAAGTAGTAATAGTTTGTTTTCTTGTGCCTTTTACAGTTTGATGTTGTTGATCCAGTGTACTTACTTTTGATTACTGCAGACTTTACATTTAGTGATTTTTTGTTTGTTTGTTTGTTTGTTTTTGTTTTCTTTAGTTTGGTTGTCCCAAATCTCGGGTCTGAGTCGAGTCAAGTATTTTAAGTTTGAGTCTCGGGTCAAATCTCTTATGTGTGCCACATAAGGTTGACTTGAGTTCACAGACTTGAGTCCCCATCTCTGCTATGAGCTCCATTCACATACACATAGTCATGTGATCCACCTTAAATAACATTTATTATAGATTCTTCCCGCAGTTCAAAAGCTGGCTGGCATGCACAAATTATTCCAAAATAATAAGAACAATTCACAGTACTTTTGCCAAATTTTGAGTTTTGATGTGAAAAAACATTTTCTCCAAATGTTTTCTCCCCTGCACACACTTCTCCCGGTCTGTCAGGTCATGTAGCTCACAGTGGTGGGATAGAGAACGGAGACGCAGAGTCGGAGTGCACAGCTTTGCAGTCTGAGGGGCTGCTTCCTGTCCTGCATTATTAATACCTGATGTTCACAGTTGACCTGGCGCTTACAAATCTCCCTCACCGGGCCATGAATGGAGGAGTGTGTTTGTATGTGTGTAGCAGAGAGAAAGAGAATTAAACTAGTAGATGGATACACCACATCTAGTTCATTGCATAAAATGTCTCCTTTTTGAGGCAAATTGCTGATAAATGGCTTAATCCTCATCAAAGTCTCGTAGTCTGGGTGCGTGAGGCAGTATGCTGCTAATAGCTGTTAGCCCTGTACGACAAGATTTGCAATTTGTTCTTGACAATCTGCCTTAGTTCAGCTAGAATTGGCGGTTCATTACTTCCTTAAATGAGGCCGGTTTTACCCGAACACTCAGCGAACAAACAGGAATGTAATATAGATAATTTGCCCTGAAAAGAAATAGACGAGTGGAGCGGGCCTGAGCGATCCGTCACAAAGCCCTGTGAGAAAACTTCACTGACAACCATATAATGAGCCTCTGTGAGGATCTCCCACCATTTTTTTGTGTCTTTATCTCCTCTCTTTAAACTGGGTGGGTGAAAGGAAGAAAAAAAAAATAAGGGGCTGCAGGTTTGGAGTAAATTACCATGCTTATTTATTCAGAGATGTCGCCTCATAAAGCAACCAACCCCCTGGGTCTTCTCACAGGCCCGAGTGAGCGCCAAATAGCTTTGCTGCTTAGAAGGATAGAAAAACAACAGAAAATAAAAAGGGGGGAATGGAAAAGCAACATTTTCAAAGAAGTTGTAAAAAAAAAAAGGGTTGAGGCGACAGATAAGAGAAGGCAGATTACAGGTCGGGGTCAGGGGGGAGGTTGAGAGACAGCAGGAAAGAAGAGGGGACAAAGAGACAGGAAGGAGACC
This sequence comes from Collichthys lucidus, assembly GCA_004119915.2. NCBI lineage: Eukaryota > Metazoa > Chordata > Actinopteri > Sciaenidae > Collichthys > Collichthys lucidus. The sequence goes on along the minus strand of CM014088.1, from coordinate 13,137,688 downwards.
TGAAAACAAAGACAAAATGACAAAAAAATGAGAGGACATTTTTTTGGAGGGGGGGGGGCACATCAGAGTGATAGTGAACTTGAGCCTCGGAGGGTGGGAAATGAGATGAGAGGGCCTGAGGGAAAGTGGTAGTGGTGGGGTGGGTGGGGGGTGGAAACTAACATGGGAGGAGGCGATGAAGGGTGCAGGGCTGGTTGAGAGTCTCCCAGGGGTCTCAGAGAGGGAGAGGAAGATGGCTCAGTGAGTGCACCCCCTGCAGAGAAACTCAACGGGAGGTCAGCTTTTTGTTTTGGAGAGAAAAAAAGAAGACCTCCTCACCACTCTCGACAGTAACACGGTGATAACATAGGCTCATGCACTCCATATTTCAGCCGGTGGAGGGGCTTTATTCCGACAAATAGGCGGCCACCCCCACAGTCACAAACACACACACACACACGCATGCACGCGCCCTCCCAGCCTACCAACATAAGATTTATTCACACACTCAAATATAAATGTACAATCCAAGTATTCGACTTTTATTAGACGTTTCTTTAAAAAAGTGCAGGAAAAGTTGGTAGATCAATAAAAAGCATGCCGTGATAAAGTCCAGTGAAAACAGACTTTTGAATTAATCATGACTTATATGGAGCATGTGGTTTAAACATCACTCAAGCGTAGAGATGAAAAATAGCAGCACCAGTCCAAACATCAGATCTGCGTGGACTGATGAGGAAACTGGAACGTTCGTCAACTGAATACATGAAAGAAACATAAATGTCTTTTTTTTTGACACATTCCTTCTATACCATAAAAACAACACTGTAGTTTGTCTTCATTCAATCACGCATAAAACTTATAAAATAAAAAACTTATGTCACTGTATATGCTACTAGGAAAGTTGGAAAGTTATGTGCATGGGATTGGTTAACAATAAGAAAAATATGGAATATAGAAGGTTTACTTCTTATGTTTATAAAAAAAACACAATCTGGCTGGTAATTGCTCTTGCTGTATTAGATGTATACTAAATTAATTGCCAGGAGACAGTTGAATATGAGGTTGCAGCACTAATATTCAGCTTTAAGGGTGTTTGAGGTTGTTTACATCCATATTTAGTCAACAGTAGGACTTGTAGCCCTACTTACCCTTGTGGGTGTTATGTATAAAAAGGGGTTACAATCCCCAGCTGTAGATGTAAACAACCTCAGATTAAAGCTGTATATCAGCATTTTAACTTCATCGCCATTGTGTAATTTAACCCAATGTACTGCAGAACAGTGCCAAAACAATAGAGTCCAAATACTTCAGGTGACCGGGCTCGACAAAAACACCTCCCCTTGCTCAGCCTCCTGAGGAGCAGTTTAATGTGGATCTAGAGCAGATTAACAGGCTAAAGCTAAATTCTGTAATCGTTGTGATGGGCTTAAAGAAAACTGAGCGGGGGTCTCTTCAAGGTTAAACTGATTGCTGTCTTTTTCTCTAACATGTCAGTGTTCTGGCAAACCCCTTTTTCTTTCTTTTAGAAAAAAATGGGAACAAGAAGAACAAGCTAAGAACGACTTCTGTGTTTCTGAACTACCAAGATACAGAGATATTAAAAAAAAACAAGGGGATTTCTACTCAAAACATATTTCACTTTTAGATTTCTTTACTTGTTTCAAGAAAGTAAGGTTTGTAGGACAGAAATGGCTTGACATGAGTGGAATATAGTCGTATTTAACTGAAGGTTGCAGAAGATTTGATGTTAGAAAGGAATGTGAAGAGTACGGCCGTGTTTAATCCTTTGAATATATTTTAAAAGTTACATTTAGCAAAGACTTTAGCCAAGTAAGCATTTTGTCCCTGAGATGATTTCAAAAGTGAAAAGATTCCTTTCTTTTTCCACCTGCAGGCTCGCTATTCAGTTAAATATCTTTGTAGATTCAAAGGCAGGGAAAACATGAAATGTGTGAAAAGATTTCATATCTTTTTACATAAAGCTATCTAACTATCTATCTATCTATCTATCATATCTCATATCTAAAAAAACAAAAAGCAACAGCTCACAGAGAGAGAAAATCAGAGATATTTGGGTTATTTTGTTGCCTTTGTGCTGTTTTGTGCCAGCACTCTGTAACTTATTTATGATTCAGGGGACTCACAACGGCAAACTGGAAGGGGAATACGTAGAGGAAAGACAACAAAAGAGATGGTTAAAAACCGGATCGGCTTGACTGGAATGGGAGCAGAGGCTGAGGAGGAGGAGTGGAAATGTTTTGCTCCATGAGTCCTTCAAGGTGATCAGATGAAAGACGGGAAAAGACCTGATGTGACAGAAATCAAAAAAAGACCCAAAAAAAAAACGGGAAATAAAGGCAGGAAGTAGGAGAGAGAGTAGGGTGTTTCCCTCAGGCAGAGATGTGTTTGTGTGTGAACTAATGTCTCTCTCTCTCTCTCTCTCTCTCTCTCTCTCTCTCTCTCTCTCTCTCTCTCTCTCTCTCTCTCTCTCTCTCTCACACACACACACACACACACACACACACACACACACACACACACACACACACACACACACACACACACATTCCCTCCCTCTCTCCCTGTCATTCAGTCAGTTGCAACAACACGCTCACCGAGGTCGGCAGCACAAAGCAGAGTCGCTCTCTTACCAGCTTGCATACCGCACCACTCATACACACACACACTCAGACAGTCAACACACACACACCTTGCCAGGAACACCCGGGGAGCTGAAACACAACTGACTATAGAGGAAGGAAAAGAAAAGAAGAAAGGAGGAGAGACCGGCAAAGAGAGGAAAAGGGAAAAAGAAGTAAAAGAAGAAGAAACAGAAGACTTATAGATAGATAACATATAGATACATTTGTGGACAATATCAGTCAGGTAAGACCTTTTTTCTGTTTCTATTCACTCTTTTTCATGATAGCACAATGTTTGCACCTCACTTCATGCTGTGTGAGGCGACTGTACCTGTGTGGTATAAATGGGCAGAGTTCTATCCTCACTCTCTGGAAGTCGTTGACCTCTCCTCCCTCTCTAGAGCAGCTCACGTGTTTTTGGTGACTTGTTTGTTTATATCTCATCTGTGCGAGACTACAGCAAAGACGTGGACATACATTTGACCTGCTGGTGCTTGCTTTTGAGTCACAAATGCTGACACGTGGGGAAAGTACGGGGGTTCATTCATGTGTGTAGATGGAGTTGACACAGTCTCTTTTTGTGTTTGTGTTTGATCAAGGTGTGTACAAAATTAGTGAGAAGTGAAAGCAAAAGGAAAATGTTTTAAGAAGGAAATTTTGAAATCTGATTGAGGAGTTCCTGAGTATTTCAAAGACTGCTTCCTCGTCAGATAAAAGCACTTTTTTCCTTTAATTTCTGTGATGCCAGGGGCCAGAAGTTAGTTTTGCACAAAAGGAGGTAAAAGTTTGCTTTAAATGGAAATAAATTCTTATTCTACTTAGTCTGTATATAATTTGCACAAACTAAGTAGAATTTTCACCAGCAAAATGCCGTTTGTAATGTAGGTATTCCTTTTATTGGTTTGTTGATGATGATGTTGCCAAGCGACCTAGACTCATCTTTACTCTCAAAAACCAAGACTGTTTTCCCCCAAAAAACGACCACATCAGTCGTTTCAGCTGACTGTCCCCAGACATTTGTTTATGTATTTCCTTATTTAATTTGAAAGACTTGATGCAAAGACCAAAACACATTTTATTGTTTATCTTTGATTATTCTGTTGTGTTTATATAATGATTGTGCAGAACATTCTATCTGCATGTCTACAGGATGATTTAGTGCAGAACTACTAACAAAGAAGTAATTCCCAGCCAGCAACACTTATCATGACACTCCCACATGACTAATTGGTTAAGTGAGTCTGTAACATGCAAAACAACACCTGCTCGGGAGTGTCTGCAGCATTCAAACAGACTGTAAAAAAGACAACTTGAGCCGATCCAGGTCAGGGAGACTGCGAAGGGTAAAGACGTAGTATGTTTTTGACCTTCACCGTGTTTATAAAGAGCTGATGTGAGCGGAGGAGGAAAAAGAGAGAGTGAGAGAGAGAGACAGAAGAGACGGAGAGAGCAAAGGCATGAATGCAGTCATTGTCTGGTGTTTGTGTGTGTGTGTGTGTGTGTGTGTGTGTGTGTGTGTGTGTGTGTGTGTGTGTGTGTGTGTGTGTGTGTGTGTGTGTGTGTGTGTGTGTGTGTGTGTGCGCACGCTCAGGGGCTGTGTCAGTGTCATGTCAGGGGGTAATGTTAAACCAAGATGTGGCGCATCATGTTAAATAAATGTTTTACACAGGTATTAACAGTCATGTGAGTATGTTTTAAAATGTTTAATACATGATACTGTAACAGAGAAATTCATGACTTCCTCAGAAAAAACACCTAGTTTACAGGCATGTGTTTTATATTTCCTTTTTTTCATAAGTAGAAGATGAACTCGATACTCAGCATTAGTATAGCTTGACATCTTTAGCGGATTCAAAAATGTCACTCATCAGAAAACAATGACATAAAGTTGCTATTTAGCTCTGTACAGCTAAAGGGAACTGCTATAATTACAGAAATTATCTATTCATATCCATTATTCATCACAAGAAGCAACGTCTTCCACATACAAGTGGTTATATAATGATTTCCAATATAAAAAACTGGATAGAGCAGTTTTAACATGCTCATAAGCTACAGGCGTTGAAGCATCCCTCCAAAAATCTATGTATATGTGGTGGAAATCCAAGTCCAAAGTGAGTTAATCGCACACAATAGTACAATATGACATCACTAGGATCACAGTGAACTTTCAACAAATGTGGCTCAGTATTTCTGTCCTGACTCTTTCAAATGGTTACAATGAGACACCAATTTCCAGAAAGCAGCTCTTAAAGTGTCTCCTGAAAGAAATGATTGCATTTCTTCTTTATTTTCCTAAAAACAAATAAAAACTGCAATCTTGAGTTATATTACACTTCAAAAGAATTAAAGTGGGCCACAAAGACAAAAGAATGGCAAAACACCGAAGCAGTTAAAACCACAGACAGTGAACAAGTGAATCAATTACAAAGTGATTAGAGCATAAAACAATGTCAATAAAATGCAGACAAGCAGAGCAGCAGCGATAAACATTTCATCTTAAACTCACTTTATTGTTTTTCAGGGGGTTGTTTTTTGGTTCACACTGTTTCCTGTTTAACTCGGGATGGAATCGGTTCAATATCCCTGAAACTAATTAAAATTATGTACTTGGGAAGCTTCCCTACCAGCATCTCACAGCTTCCAATCCTTGTTTAGACATAATCCTAATTCTTTAGAAAGCCGGCACCCTGTGTAATGCAGAGGGGGGGGACACGTTTTTTTTTTTTTCAAAACTGTACTCAAATATAGGACCTACTGCATGTTCTGTTAAAGAGGAAGAGTGAGGTGGAGACAGTGATGATGGAGAATTAGGGACAAATCGAGCAAGTCTGATGGAAATATGGCGAGACAGCGTGAGCAAGAGTAATTTGGATCAAAAGTCAAATGGGTTTTTTAGAAAATTACGAACATGAGACGATTTTGAGAGCAAGATAAGAGCCTGAGAGCGACACTGACAAACACATTGTGTCAAAAGTACGGGTAGAGGTTTGACGTCTGTGTGTGTGTGTGTGTGTCTATGTGTGTATGTGTTAAGGGGGTCTCTGCCACCTTGTTGGCAGAGTACATTATGGCTGTTTGGGCACATTGAGGGGCATTAGCTGGAGGAGCATCCCTGAATAATGCATGGCCTTTATTTATGAGTCCTCTGAAGCACACACACACACACACACACACACACACACACACATGCATGCACACACACACATATTCAGATGCTCTTAATATCACAAAATTTGGTGAACTGACATCTCGCATATGCTTTTATTTGTGTATGAGAAACTTTGACGTGTACGTGTGTTTGTGTGTGTGTGAAGCATCTGAGTGTGTGACTAACAATATTTCTGAGACACCGGAAAATTCCTACACGCCGACACAAAAAGGCGACGACAGACGGTCAGTGCGCTTCACTGAATGGTCATCAGGTCTAACAGGACAGCCAATGAGCCCATTAACATCTCAGACACATACTCTTAGTCACACACACACACAGATTTATGACTTGGTGCAGCGACTGATTTCAAAGTTTTTTTTTTCATGATTTTTTTTTTAGGGGGGTATTTTGAAGCTTTGCAGCTGAAAAGTGACAGGAATGTGGGAGGAGAGAGGGAATGATATGCAGGACCGCAGGTCGGATACGAAACCATTGGCCACTGTGTCAAGGACTGAGCTTTCGTACATGGGGCGGCTCCTCTACCAACTGGGCTAACCAACACCCCTCAGCAGTGACTGATTTGGAGTCTTTGTTTAAAGAAATTTTGCCATTTGCTATATGTGCCCTGGAAAAGGCAAACCCATCTCTGTGAAAAGCAATCTCTAACAAAATGTTATGCTTATTCTAAATGAATTACACATTGACAGTATAAAGAGTGGACGACGTATCCATGACGTCACCTGGACTGAGGTGGCTTTGGCCGACACCATGTTGGCAGTCCTGCCTCTTCTGCCTCCCGGCTAATCTAAAAATCAATAATGACGTGGAGCGTCTGTGGAGCTGTGGTGGGCTGAATGTACAGTTGTCATAAACAGGAAACTGAGCTATTGAGACCAAAATCATTCTTGTACCAGGCTGTAAACATGTTTATTGCTGCTTTAATATGGGGGCTTATGGAGACTGACTCATTCTGTAGCCAGCCTCAAGTGGCCATTTGATGAACTGCAGTTTTTTTTTCTCACTTCTTCCGCATTGGCTTCACTTCACAGTCACAGAGGTTGTCACTTAGAACTTACATATACACATATGCAAAGATGATTGCTAGGTAATATGTATAGTGATGTTGTCCAATGTCAAGTCTCTGTTTGATCATGTGACAACGCAATACGATATATGGTACGTAGGGCCCATCATAACAGCATGTACTGAGGCCTGTTGTAACCACCTTACGTCACTAAAATATGTTTTGTCTCGACGGCTGTTATGTTTATTTCACGTTCATTGTTGGGGGACCACAATGAATCAATTAATCAATTCATTTTGTATGTAAAGCATCTATAAATCATCTGTCAGTTGATTTTCATCATGTTTTTCTATCTGAAGTGAGACTAGGTTAGAAACAAGCTTTAGTTAATGAGCCCAGAAGACACTGTAAAAAAGAAAATCCCTGGAGGGAGGCAGTGCACTCAGGAGGTCAGTGTTAACTGTGTTTGTACAACTTTGGGGTAGGTGTTCCTCAGCCTGGCAGCCGCCCACTCGGTCGGGTTGAAGGTTCACAGTGACTCCAGCTTAGCAGGGAAACACACATACACACACACATACATGTAGGCTGTCAAGGCCGTCACACCTCAGCAGCTCTGAGGTGACATGGACTCCTGGTGGCACAGACAGATGGAGGGAGCCAGCAAGATACACACACATACATAATTGTAATTTGTGTTGTTATGGTCTCACTTGTTTCCTGGCCAAGACCTACAGGAATGGACCTGACAGCCAAACCGGACTGTGATTTCAGACACACAGTTTAACCCAAGAATCAGAAATCCTGTCATAGAGGAGTACTCTGCTCAAAAATCTATGTTTTATGTATCAAATACGAGAAACGAAGTTGTGAGTTGTGCTCATGTGTGGACTCACAGCTCGTGAAACAGATTTCCAAAAAAAAAAAAAAAATGCTGATCAAGAGTCAAAACTGGTTTGGTTCTGAAAACATGTTCCTGTTATTTCAATGTGTCAGATACAAACTAATTAACACTTTATATATTAAGCTGACAGGCTGTACCTACAGGTTGTGTTAGGCTGCCACTAAAAACGACAGAGTCTCTGAAGTCAACAGAACTTGATTACACATCTACATGTGACTTTTCTTTACTCTTAAGTTGACTTGTTTGCATATGTTGAATAAAATCCAATAAGATCATATGAAAGTACCCTTCGCCACTTCGGTTGCTGATACTCACTTAGCCATTAAATTGTCAAATATACTATATATTAATATTTTCTCATTTAACCCTGAACTACCACTTGAGAACATGCTTACAAGCCAACACAGACACTAAAGATCAAAAACTCCAAACCATAGTTTTTTCAGGTTAAATGTTCAGAATCGGACTCCTTGCCTACACGATGCCTTTCAGCTCTATTAATTACATGATAGTGCATTGATCCCCGGAAATTGTTCCTTTCGCTTGCCCTACTGCACACTCAGAGCTCAGAGGTCAGCTACAGAGCAGCTGACCCGAGGCTGGCTGGATTTGAATGTATGGCTCAAGGGCACAACAGCAGGATTAGATCTCTGTCAACACACTGGACTTGAGCCAAGCTTTTCAGGTTGATTTTCCCACTCATTATGATACAGACGGATGCAGTGTACATGTTTTTGATCAGTTTTAATTTTTCTGATGCAATAAAATAACTACAGCTGGAACAAAGTTTTTCTCTTTTTGTCATATTTGCAATGACAGAGGTCAGATTTGAATTTGTAGCAGCCTCCAAACTCTTATATCTGATGAACCCTTGTCCCATCCTACTCATAGTTTGCGTCTCTATTGCCCTCTCGCCTCCTGGTGTCCTGCCAATTAAAATCAATCAACCCAATCTCCCATATCGACCTGTTCTGTACAGTAACAAAGTCATTAGATTTGAATCCTGGCATGGTTCCAAAGAAAAAAAAGCAAGTTCCTGGAGGGCAAACAAAAAAACTCCAGAGGGAAGAGCAACGCTTTAGATTTGCAGGGTGACCTTGATGAATTCCAGACAGTAGCAGGGAGCTCAAATCATAAGCTGGGTGACAATATGTTTGTGTGTGTAAGGTTAGTGATTAATCATTCTCATTAATTCCCAGTCGCAGAGATGGTCTGATGACTGTGTGCATGTGTGTGTGTGTATGTGTTGCGGTGTGACAGGGAGGAAGGAGGTGGTGTGCGGGGGTTAAGTAGGAAGGCAATAAAGCCATTTAAGAGTCATAAAGTGCTTGGTCAATCAAAACCACCCCCTGCTAGGCACCTCATGTCCTCAGCCGTGTGCGCATCCATGTGTGTGTCATATGTGTGTGTTGAGGGGGCGAGCGAGCCAGTCTGGAGAATCAGTGGGATACTGGGCTCAAAGAGAGAAAGAAAGGGGGAACGAAAGAAAGGATGCACCACCAGTGGAGCTCATGAAAATAGCCACAGAGCGGATGCAGAGTGATTAGAGCGTAATGTTTCCGGCTACATCAACGTGTTTGTCCCTGCAAAAACATGTGCACACATTTGCACCTATGTCTCTGCCTGTGAGTCAGACTTTCTGCCTAATTTGGAGCCGTTACAGCATGACACTGTCCATTATGTGCCACCTCTTCGGCTTGCAGATGCACTTTTTGCCTTTTAGGAAACTCTTATTGACATGTTGCAAACAAACTGCACATTTCTTGTCATCATCCCAACACAATGTTATGTTCCAAAAAAAAAAAAAAAGCAAGGGGCTGAGCAATGACACCATCAGTACTCATGTTGCATTACTCACAGTTCTGCTGAATTTGAGCAACGTGTAAACATACAGTATTACGCATTTTTTTTTAAAAAAAAGGACAGATCAGCTTTTATTCAAAACATCTTGACTAGTGTAGCTTAAAAAAAGCCCAAACATAGCTGCTAACAGAATATCTGTCTCTGTAGGTGTCTGTGTTGACTTTAGGGATGAACAACTGAGACACCAATCAGACTAATCGTCCATTTTGGCCATGGAAGCCACCAGCAGCTGATTTGGTTTATTACTGTCGCTGCAGGGCACCGTTTGGCCATAGCACCACACCAACTGTGGCATCATCTGTAACCACCACCACCACCACCACCACCCTTGCTCATCCCCCTGATTCTTTCTCTACAGCTTATCTCACTCTCTTTTTCCATCCACCTCAACCTCCTTGTGTTAATAATCATCAATCCCTGGGGTCTACTGCCCAGGTGAGCGTGATCTAAACAGTTGTTGCCATGGTAAGCTAACAGCAGGAGCCCAAATATAACTGATGATGCTGGTACATCATTTTTTTTCTCTCTGTCCCTTTCACTCACTTTCCACTTGCCTTCCTCCAACCTTCAAATCCTCCTCTTTCACATAAAAGCCATCTGTTTTTCCAACCTTCACTCATGTTTTGTTCTATTTTCCTACTTCATGTACAGTGTGTCACCCCCCCATCCAAAAAAAAAAAAAAAACACAGTTCAGGACCGAGATAATATTTGGGCTTACTGGCCCGTGATGATATTGACTAGACACAACTTGCCCGCCCCCATCTGTCAGTTTGCCCTCATTCCAGACGCCCATATGTACACAAGCGTGACACTGAAATGTAAAGCAAATGACACTGAATCCCCTCGAAAAAACAAGTCAGTGGTGTCTGTTGCTGACCTCGCCAATATGCCAAGAGGAATGCACCCAAATCCTCCCATCACTTATCCCGCCAAATACCACACACACACACTAGAGCCCTGCACCCCTCCAGTGTGCCGTCACTCAGTGACAATCGGGTTAAATCCACTCTGACAGGTCAGTCTCCTCTCACTGTCAGGCCAAGCTGTCTGGGCCACTGTCACAGTGAAAGAGGCCACATATGTTATGTCTGTAAGTGTGTGTGTGTGTGTGTATGAGCGTGTAAACAAGTCGCAGTAATCAAAATGATGTGCTACCCCTCGAGTGAACATTAGGAGGTGATTATCCACCAATGTCAGCCAATTTTACATTCACTGCATTGAATGATACGTTTTTGGTTTGTTTGTTTTATTTGTTAATGTTGTATCCAAAAAATCTGGAAATATATAATTTTTTGGTGGATGTTTAAAGGAAGAAATGATTTGTGTTTGGTATGTAACACCACTTATAAAGCAGTCTTTGCTTATATACACAACGTGAGGCTTAGAAAATATATATTTTGATCCACAACTAACCTATCTGTGCTGATTTTTCCCAATTTTTACTTTAAGTGCAAAACACCATGTGTCCTTGTGAATGTTATGTTTTCATAGTTTCTAATATGTTACTACATTTGGTTGCAAATTCTGGTATGTGTGTCCTATTTTATTGTAATTTAAGGAAGGAGCATATGTGACGAATTCTGAAGGTGTTTCAGCACCATGTTTGAGAAGCACTGGTCTAAAATATAATTGAATGCTTTAGCATTAAGAACTAAACAAAAGTGTACCAGAGCGGAAAAAAAAACAAAGAAAGAAACCCCATCATGTACCTGGCTCAGAGAATAACCAAGCCTCATCGGGTAGACAGTCTTTCTCCCTCACCTCCATAAAACCTAATGACATATGCTTAGCCCTGCACACACACAGGCAGACATAAGTGTGGATTGTGTGCCCAGACACTCAGGCCAAAACCCCTTTTAATTAGAGTAAAATGTACACACACTCCTAGCATGCTTTGCTTTTTCTGTGTAAATCTCTCTCTCTGTCACCCACCCACATGTGCGCACACACCCACACACACACACACATAAACTATATATACATTATTAAAGAAGCAGTTTTTCTTTTTCCGCATAGACCCACAGAAAGATTCCTTTGATAAACTGGATTTCCTAATCAGACCCCCCTGCACACTTTCTGATAAAAACAACAGTAGAACCCCCCACTTCTTCCCCTGCACACACTTAATAATCACACTCCATGCACACACTAAACACACACCAGAGAGGAAAGGGAGCAGGCACATTTTGGTGTTTGATACGGTTGACCCAGATCTTCAGACGTGCACGGCTGAAGATGCAAGGAGGAGGAGGAGGAGGAGGAGGAGGAGGAGGAGAGTTGGGTGGAGGGGTTTAAGCAGTCGGGGGGTAGGGATGGGGGTTATCTGGGTGTTATGCATGTGTGACTGAATAAGATGATGAGGGAGTGAACGGGGCTGTGGGTGTTGGCCATTGGGCTGCTCTGAGTTTTTTTTTTTTTTTCCAAAGAGTCTAATTTGAAAAGCAGCAGGGGGCTGATGGGTAAAAGACGGACAGACCTCAGCAAAGGTCGAGCGAGATATAAACAGAGAGAGTGAGAGAGATAGAGAAGCCAACAAATAAAGAGATGATGGAATTACATGAAGAGAGACCTATTGATTTGATATAAACCTAAGCACTAAATCGATGGCTGAGAAATCACAGTCTTAATACTGTTAGTTTACAATGCTAATGTTTACTTATCAGCTAATAGACAAGAAATGAATACAGTAGCAAGAGACATTAAGAGATTGGCACTACCAGACCACCATTTTGTGGGATTGTTATTAATACCCATTAGCACTGAGATGAATAAAAAGGTAGAAGCTCTTGTTAGGGTCTATCTGGGCAGTTCTGTTTTCTACCCGATATCTATTTCCACCATTTGTTTTCTTTACTCTGAATCTCTCTCAGGTAAAGATCAAACGCTCCACTTTTGTAGGTATCTAAGCATATCTCTCCCCAGGCTCAGTACCTGGTGCAAAGTGCCTCGAACTCCTCACACAGAGAGATAAAGTGCCTGGAAGAGGCGAAACTCCTTGACTTCAATAGAGATGGAAGAGTTGTTTTCAGTCTCTCATCCACATCTTGTTTTTCTTCTCTATGAACCTTGAAAGACCTGGCAGGAGATAGAAGGCTTAAAGGGTTTCTAACATAATGTGATGGGAAAACGAGAAAGGTGGGCTTGCAGGATCTCTCGAGAATCTTTTCTGTATCCATACATAGTCCTCCATCTTTTCTGTACCACTGAGGAACACAAGATAAATGCTGCCGGTCGGCTTCATCTATTTTGATTACAGACCCCCTCCGAGTATTGGCTATCTCCTCTCCAGGTGGGTAATGGGACCAGGATGGGAAAAAGGCACAGCCTTGTTACATTTCTTTTTTTTATTCTGAAAGGCAATCATCATCTCCATGGCTGTGGTGGATGTGTGCCACAATCAGCAAGAGTGATTGTGTGAATGGGGCCTGGGCACGAAAAGGTATATGAACACAAACAAGACCTACAAAGTGCAGCTGAGGTGGAAGTTTGGAAGTGAAGAAAGACAAATGACAGAGGAAAAGAAGGCGGGCCCCAACAAATAAAGGAAAAAGAAGTAGACCAAAGTGTGAAAGAGAGATAGATGAGGGGGGTGGGGGATGAATGGAAAAAGAAAGGAAGGAAGGAGGACAGAGAGAGTTTTATCTGACTCTCACAGCCTTGGTGATATGACAGGCTTAGAAATCCAAAGCATTTCACTATACCACCCCCTACCAGGGACAATCTTCCTGGCTGCCTTACACACACACACCCTCCTGCCGAGCGCACACACACACCAACTGTACCTCAGCCCCATCCTGTCTTCCTACCACCCGTCTCTTCCCTCCCTGCCACCCTCCGTCTCTGTGTACAGGATAATCCTTCCCCCACCCCCACCCCCAAAATACCATCGCTCAGTGAAAAAGATATTTCCAAGGGCCTGGATCGCGGTCAGTCGCATGCTGCGTGCTGGCACAAAAGGCAAAGGCGCTGCACACATGCAGATGAGACAAGATACACACACACCCACGCACACACACACACACACTAAAACTTCTAAAGCACAGAAACTCTCCCAATACGCAGATGACAGCATCTGCCTTTCACAGATAATTACACTCCACCCTTTTCTTTTTTTCTCTCCATCTCTATCTTTTCCAGCCTGGACAGATACGTGTGTTTGTCAATATGGAGAATTCACGCATCATTGACAATCCTGGCATTGTTGTTGTTCTTCTTCTTCTTCCTTCTTCCTATCCATGCTGGCTAATGTGAATCACAAGAAGTGATGAGCAGGAAAGACAAGGACTTACAATGACTCGTGAGGCTCATTGAGCAGGACTAAGAGGCTAACTCGGAGCTCATATGGCGCTGATAAAAAGAGCCGCCCAGCCATTAAGCGGAGCTAATGAAGTCTGCCATTTTGTTGTGTGTGCCATTTACAACAAAAAGGTCAATCATTACGTATGGCTCTAAGTTCTAAGTGCAGACAATAAAGTGACTAAAGTAACAGAAATGTCTCAAGAATTTGCTTTCATTTTGCAAATTCAATTACAAATACAGTAAAATGTGTATTTGACACACATACTTTGAATGAAAGTGCTAAAATGGTTAGAAATAGATTAGTAAGTGGAAATTTGGAGTATTGGATATTTTAGACATTTACTGTCATGCAGTTTATAGTTTTAAAAATAACAAAATTAAAGGTTTTCAAATATTTTAGGAACCAGTAAAGAAAAAGTTCCAATTACAACAAAAATTGTAGGGAGTGAACTAAGGACAGGAGACATGAAGCGTTTCTAAATTTAACCTTGTCTCATTTCCTGTCAAGATTAAAAGTTCATTGACTTAAAAATATTTCAGGGCAGAAAGGTGAGCTTCTGTTTTATTTATGAGCAGCTAAGAGGCTGCTGCGGGGCATCCCCATTAGCATGGTGCCAGGGTTTGTTATCGGAGTTCACATAAACAGGGACGGACTCAAACGACTCACGGAGATAGAGTCAGGAACAGGCTGAGGAAACAGAGAACAAAGGTGAGGGTTGACGAGGACAAGGAAAGGTGAGAGGAAGGGTAGGAGGAGGTGGAGGAGAGAAGAAGGTCATGAGGTGAGGTGGAAGCGAAGCGACTTGACAGCAGGGGAATATTTCAGCTTACAGAGGAGTCACAAGAGACTCACACAAGCACTTAACACACAGGCGTGTGCATGTGTCTCGCTGTGGAACACAAACATCTACACACAGACACACACAACTCCTCGATCTCTCTTTGTCTCCATTGCTCTCACACATACATACACACACACACACACACATAAGCTGTATGCACTCCACACTGTGATTGGCATCAGCCCACAGTTTGCCACTTTACATCAACATGATGACTGTCGGTGCTCATTCTCTCTGCTCGCTGCCAGCAGCTAATGTACATGAGGCAGAATTCAAGTGAACACTCATCAGGGTCAAAAATGGGTCTGTTATCAGCCAATGTACATCAGTATGGGGTATACAGTATGTTGGCCAATAAGTGACAGGAAATTGCAGTACAGAAATGTACTGTAGGTTTGAGGTTATTAATAAACAGTAAGAGGTGAGTGACAAAGTGCAATGGAAACATTCAAAAGACTCATGTTTTCTTCTTTCCCCCAGCATTTGATGTTTGATTTGTGCGCTTTTAATTATGTAATCTTGTGGTATGACTGCAACATTAGCCCATCTACTGCTTATCTCAATGAACCAAATCCTAAAATTCACATCATGGATGGAAACGTGCATTCACCTGCCATCTCCTGAGTTTGCCATTTTTGATCATTTTTTAAGCTGTATAATATTTCTCTCAATATGTATCTTTGTGACAGTGAACAACCAAATATTTGCAACAGTAAATGCATTTTGTGAGAAATGTAATGCCACCTGATCATTAGTAATTAACATATCGTTGTAAAATGCTGATACTGAGCAACACAAATTTTATTTGTTTTTCTACAATATCTATAGAATCTAAAGCATCATTAAACTATGGTTATGTTTGGGCTCTTACGGCACTTACAATTAAAATTGGTCTTTATTAAATACTGAAAAAGTCAGCTGTGACTTGAAGCACAAGATTGGACAAGTTTATGTTATTAATGTTTAGTTGAATCCATTGCCTTTCTCTAACCTTCTCTAACTAACACACAAAGGAGTCAGGATGCAAACTGCTGTCTCCACTAGACCACCCATGAATGAACACAGTACATGAATATAGCTTTCCTATATTAAGAAAAAATAACCCAGACAGTAATTACTTTTCCCCTCAAAGCACAAATACATTAGTAGTACATAAATGTCATTTCTATGAGATAGGATTGTTCTGAGGGAAACAAAGGGCCAGTGTAAAAGCTGATTCAACAGTGTTCAGGCTGCAGTTTGGAGTCTGGTGTACATTGACTATAAAAGACTGATGAGACTCAAAAATCATTTTCACACACAAGCCACATGAAAACAATATTCTTTAATGACAATTGTGTCAATTCATAAATCCTGCTAATCTTTGGGAGCTTGCACATAACCAGAAACACATTATTTGCTTTGTCAGTGGCTGGAACTGGTCAGAAGAATACAGTAGTAAACCTACCAATTATCTATGAATAGATTATGTTTAGATGATGACAATGAGCCTCCCAGCTACATATGGAATTTAAACCAAGCCCTGTGTTTGGCTTTCTGCATTTCTGAATATACTGTTGTTTTGGGAAATGATGCCATTTAGTGCTTAGAGCACAAGACAAGATTGCTGATAAAAAGCCATGCACAACACTTGTTGTGATCTTGTTTTCTTGGGTACAACTATAGATAGTGTAGAAATTAACGTCGTATCTTCAGCGTCGACCTTAGGTTTCTGTGAAACTTAGAAAGTACAGTCCTGTGTCTGCCGGCTCCCTGTTAATCCAAAAATGGGCAAAGACATGGATCATGTGTGGACCTGAGGCAGGCTAAATAGTGCCTGGATGCTCAAACAAAGCCACCCATAACGACATCCACCTGTCAATCAAAGCAGCTAAGAATCAGAATCAGAATCAGAAATACTTTAATAATCCCAGGGGGAAATCATTTAGGCTGTTAATTATGCAGAACCTTAAGCCTTAATGAAATTTGAACAGGGAAATTTGCGTTTGTGCCAGACTCACATGTTTACTTCTGCTGTGAAGTTGGATGTTTTAAAGTGGGGGCTTTTGAAGACTTGTTCTTTAGCCAGCCTTAATTAGACGTTTGAGGAATTGCAATTTTTAGCACTTCCACATTGGCTTCCCCTCACAGCCACGGGGGTTGCCATTTGGGTATAACTAGACTGTTGAATGATTGTTTGTAAATATATAAATATATAGTTAAGTAAATAAGTTTCAACTTCATTTGACAAACATGAGTAAGATATTATAAAAATACAATTTTCTGATGAGGCATGGCAGTGTGAGTGCTTTGGTTAAGTGGTCCACTTGAATGACTTGGTCTCCACAACCATTTGATGAACCTCTATGCAATGTTTGAATAACTTTAGTGATCTCTAAATCAGTTACGTTAGCATTTAGGTAAAAGGCATGGCTGTGCCAAAGTACAGACTCACAGATTTCATAGTGTGGCTTTAATTTTTCGTTCGTTTGTTCGATCCTGATTACGTATCAAAACACAAATGTCACAAAGGATTTTGTTTGGTTTTCATCTCATGTCTGCCTGTGTGACAAGTGACACACTGAAACTTTTCAGGTCAGTGAGAGCAGCGTCTGAATTCTCAACAAGTCCTTTGCAAGAGTAAAAAATCTGACATTTATGTTCTATTAAATCAAAAAATAGTATGCCTTAAAATCACAGACAATAAATAGGAACTCCTAAATATTCCTCTTTAAAAGAAAATAAAATGAAAATGGCTAGATTTGTACTTTAACTTAATACAATTTCACAAACACTCTCAAGAAGGCCAAAAAAAAAGTCTGTTAAAGCCTATCCTCACTTCTACCTACAACACTAAAGTGAACACTCACAACACCCACAGCACCGTCTTTAACCACACAGTGTTTTACATTGGAGCTCCCATCCACAGTCAACAAGGGATGGCAAAGGTTGCAACATCGATGACGACAATGTCACCAAGCCAGGGGATAGCACAGAAGGTTGGGGGGTGCAGCGACACTCCCTCAAGGTGCAATTAGTGCTCTGCAACAGGAAAAATGCTAGACAGGGTCCCTCCTCTACATTGTTATACTAATTAATAACTCAGTCGCATCAGGGCGGCTCTAGCACAATAACAACAGTAACAATAACAACAGGAAAACCAGAAGAACAAGAAGGGTTCAGGGTGAACACTACTGTATGTACTGAATGAATTGAAACACTGACAAAACATATTTCCAGTGCAGCTGCTCACTGCTAGATTTGAGTTGACGCCCCAGAACTTCAGTTTTTCCCACTTGGCTGCTTGTAATTATGACATAAAAGTGAAACTTTGACCTTTTCTTCACTGTAATATCTCTCCGGCTCTTTTGGTTTAAATGACAGCATGAACATGGCTCTACACACTGTAGCCACATTTAATGGGATTGATTTAACCTGCGATATTAAGACCTTAGTTTAATGAGTCATAATGTAAAAGCCGGTACAGAAAATAGGTCCAAGTGCAAGAAAATTAGGAAATGTTTGGCAAATTGAAACATTCAGATTGTGTGAATTGATTTTTGATTGAAAATTGAAAATGACTGACTACATACAAAGACAAGAAAAACAAAAACAAAGCAAGCAAACATATGAAAATGTATCGATATATGCCATAGTATATCAAATGCATTTCATTCTCTGCCTCGTTACACAGGTCATGCTTACTGTCCTCCTATGTGACTGGATGAAACAGCCCAGTTTCTACAGCTAAAGGCAGACTACAAGATCATAGAGAAATAGACATTTTGCCATTTAACCACAACCACCCTTTGTGCTAAGCTAAGCTATGTTAACTGTCCCATGATTTTTTAGATACTTACCATACAAAAATCTAACTCTCTACAAGAAAGAGTCTTTTCCAAAATGTTAAACTATTCCTTTGAGTGAGCACTGATTAAAGCTGGAGTTGAATTGAATGTGACATTTGTCACCATCTTCAGCGCTTATTACTGTGCTGTTTATGTTTATCATGCCTATTAAACTATGGATGACACTCATCACTTGTGGATCATTTTGGTCAGGACCAGTGCAAAACAGGGCTTTAAAACACATATCAGCAGGGAGACGTGGTTAGGCAGCTGATCGGTTCAGTTCAATCACATGATTGTTGCTTAAGGGCAAAGGATTGTTTAAGAAGAAGAGAGTCTTTGAATTAATATCATATACTGTGTATGGACATCTTGTGGCCTAAAAATAAACTAAAAAAGATATTATTTGTATTTTGGCTGATATTTTCGCAGTAGCTACACTGCAAGATGCTTCTAAATTCTGCAGACTTGAAATGCGTTTTGAGGAACCTTATACTTTACTTGTGTCTTTCCATTTTCTGCTCTTCCATACTTCTATTTCTCAAAATGTAAAAGTTTGAAATACTTATTCCACCACTGGAAACCTCATCATGTATACAGATTAAACCCATCTCCAAGGGACCTTGCTGTCTTCAGACATTTAAGATTCATTGTAACTTGTCTTTGTCTCTACCATAAAAATGGTTCAGCTAATCACAGAGAACTGTTAGTGCTTCTTGGGGAGACCCTAAACCTCGTAACAGCATTAATTTTCAGTGCATCTTCTATCTGTCTGCTTTAGATATAAATTAATATTTTAGTATCTTCTTGCCATAATCATATGACAGTCCTATATTCTGGGCTGAATCCACCACTGGCATATTAGAGTGAAGACTCGTCTCAGATAAATAGGATCATGAAACCGTTGAGCAAGTACGCGTGCATGGAGCGACTGCTGAGATGAATTGAAACGATCTGTGACTACACTCTTATAATCTGAGTGATGTCAACTCCTGCATCATCTGCTGCTCAAAGGAAACATTTTACATTTTTATTCTTTCTGTACAGAAGGTTTGGTGTTTTTATTTGGTCGGGACACACAAATATATCTGTTATTCAAAGCTGTGCATCTTCAGTAGATTTGTTATTGTGTAATTTTATCAATTATTTGCAGAAATGCAGAAAAGTATAAATCATTTATGTGGCATACTTTCAGATATAAATAATATAAATTTCACAATATGAACATGCTGTCATACAGTGTTCTAATACTTTTATTTGTTCACTTAGAGTTTTTACAATTTAAAATATGATGAAAGAATGTAGAAGTCATTAAATCAAAAAAAGTATTATCACAGCTCTCAGTTGGAACCAGATTAAATTCAGTCAGTTGAATGCTTATTTTTAGTTATATCTGAAACTTTTACAGCTCTGTTGGAGGAATCTGGGCAACTTGATATGCGGATAAACGGCAATTAGTGACAAGACTACAACAGAGCTTCTGTAGAATGGAATAAGTTCCCAATCAGTATCAGGGAATCAAAACACTGCCTACAGTCTAAGAAAACAAATCAGATATATATCTAAAGAAGACTATATTATGGAATATATACAGACGGGTGACAAATTAAAGGAAAAACCAACATAAAGTGTCTTAACAAAGTGTTGGCCCATCACGTGCTGCCAGAAGAAAACAGCTTTAATGCGCCTTGGCATTCATTCTCTGAATACTACTGGAGGGATTCGGTGTTTTGATGATGGTGGTGCGGAGCGCTAAACAAAACGCCAGTCCAAGATCTCCCTTATCTGTTCAGTCGGGTTGAGATGTGGTGACTGTGAAGTCATTTTCATATTGATCAAGCCATTCAGTGATGCCTCGTGCCCTATGCATGGGGCATTGTCATCCTGGAAGAGATCACTCCCATCAGGATAGAAATGTTTCATCATAGGATAAAGGTGATCACTCTGAACGACTTTGTATGGATTTACAGTGTACTCTAAGCCAGGAGCCAGAAAAATACCCTTCACAGCAGAACAGAGTCAATTGATCGTAGGGGTCAAACATTCAGGCCTGTACTGTGTCTTGTCATTTCACGTCTCTGTGGACTAACTCTTAACTGTGCATTCATCTTTTAATGAGGGCTTTATGTACTTCAACCCTACTATAATATTCTATATAAGACATTGTGAATAGACTGTTTTTTTTCTGACAGTCTGATTACTGACACTGAGAACTGACATTGTCAGTCACTTGTCTCAGTTATTCTTCTGCTTTACCTTAGATATGATATTACTGGACACGCATCATAATCATAATCAAGCACCGTTGATCATAATTTCTGACCCGATTCACTGGTCAGTTAGTCACATAGATCTACACACAGATCCTACTTTAGTAATTGTTCCTGTTAAATGACTAGCCAGTTGAGCAATCTACGATCTTTTCCTCTTTAACTGGCACTGCTCAGCATCTTCATACATGCCTCAGAGCATGATTGGATGATAACTGCACCATGTAGTGCACCTGTGTGGAAGATATGCATGTTTCTCCTGTCACTTGCTCAGGTTTCTCCTTTAAATTGTCACTCATCTATATATGTTTTTCTATCTGATGTCATCATAGCTTTCATAAACTTTAAGGATGATTGTGTATTTAAATTTAAAGCTGTATTGTTGTAATTATTATAGCCTCCTAATATGTGACAATAAACTTGATAAAAACTCCTTATCCGTCTGAATTTAAACAATCTCTGCTTTAAGTTACAGTTGATTTACATTAGTGCTTGTTCATCAGCAGCATTTTAAGCATCTTTGCCAAATGTATCACTTTTCTATCTTGCATTTCTACCAAAAGTGAGACAGCAAAAGTGGACTATAACCATTATTTTTCTCTTGACTCATAGGTTGTCCAATTGAAGAGCTCCCTCCTGAGGCCTCCTGCTGACTGATAACAAGCACAGCTCTGTACAAGTCTGGGAGCTCATGAGCGTGTGTGCATAACCTCCACTCTACCTCTGTGTGTGTGTCTGTGGCACCATGCTGTGGACACTGCTACTAGCCCTGTTGTTGCTTCTGCTGCTGCAGACTCAGCTGTCTGTATGCTTAAGGGAATTACGCAGCGGGGGTTCCAGCTCGCCTGCCTACTCCTCTTCATCATCCTCTTCCTCCTCCTCCTACAACGCCTCACAGCAGAGGCTGCCCGGAGCTATTATCATTGGTGTGCGGAAAGGCGGCACCAGGGCACTGCTGGAGATGCTCAACCTGCACCCAGATGTGGAAGTGGCAAAGGCCGAGGTAAAAGAGCATCACTGTCACCTAATAACTGTACTATCACCAGTGGTGGGAAGTAACTGAGTAGTATTTACTTAAGTACTGCATTTAAGTACAATTTTGAGGTATTTCCAGCTTATGTTAGTTTATTCTTCTACTTCACAAGATTTCAGAGGGACATAATATTTATTGTACTTCTATGACTGTACTTTTGTAAAATGTGAGACATCACAACACAGATTAAATCTGTGATTCTCGGCCTTCATGGCTTGTGCGTCACCACAAAAGGAGGTCTAGAAATGTCTAGAAACCTTGACGTTACATGGATAAAAAAGTACACATTAGTACAATTTTAAACAATTTAGAACAAGTAATTCATCATAGTATTCATAGTAATCTAGAAATGAAATGAGAAGATGAAGACAAAGATTATTTCATAATGAAAGTAGTCATTAGTCGCAGAACGACTAAATTTGTACTTGTCAAAAACTTGTGTTGACTATAGTTACTTTGCAGAATATAAAGTAATATTTACCTTGAGACTCCTTTAAACTTCTCATCCATGTATAAAGAAATTAGAGCCAGTGTCACCTGAACCAGATACAATATTAAAATGCTGCTTAAAGGTTACCACATTAATAATTTATATTGCAAAGATAACACAAGAAAGAGCACTAATTTCTTCAAAATTAGTGCTATTAGTTATGAAACTTGGGTGTGTTTTTCTCTTGTGTTCTTTAATTAGTTATAAGTCCTTAATAATTGAATGTGGGCTATCATCATACTTATTTCAAATAATAAAAGTCATCAAAAGTATCAACTAAGTGAGAATTGTGAGGTTATAAAGGCCACACTGTACACCCGTATGGTGATACCAGTAATTGGGGGTAATAAGTCAGCTGGCAGCAGCTGACCCAGTCATTAAGCATGTCTGAAACACAAATAGCATCATGATTAGGATGATGCAAGTGCACTGTCTGAACTGATGTAATGATCCAGTAGTGATAAATCTGCTTCACTGATGGATCTCTTATTTCCTCCAAAAAACAGCAATTTGCTTAAGACATGCTTAAGACTTAATTTGCTTAAGAACAGGCAGTGTGTTGCCAAGCTGCTGCAACTGTATTACTAAATACATTTGTTTCAATAAATGTATCAAGTTTAACCTTTAAAAATGTTCAGGTTAATTTGTGTTACGCTCTAGATGAACTTTTCCCCTTTCATCATTATCAGTGTAGAGGCATTAATAGAATGAGAACAAAGTCAGCTCAGCCTATACATGCTTTGCGTACTTGTGATTATGAATGATGACAGGTCTGTCCCAAAGAAGCTGCCGAGAGAGAAATCCTAACCAGGGTAGTTTGAGGTGAGGACTGCTGGCACAAAGGAATAGATTGGTTTTGACAAGAAGCGGACAAAGTGACTTTTTAATGATAAAACGCTTATAGATACATACAGAAAAAATGTTTTGTTACTGTTTTCATTTTCGTCCTTAACACTGCTGCACCTTTTGTCCCTCTGTCAGGTGCACTACTTTAACGTGGAGGAGCACTACCGCAGAGGCCTGGGCTGGTACAAAGCCCAAATGCCCTTTACCTTCCCTGGTCAGCTGACGGTGGAAAAGACCCCTGGCTACTTTGCGGCCCCTCAGGTCCCCGCACGTGTCTGGGACATGAATCCAGCTGCCCGCTTGTTACTCATTGTCCGGGATCCGGCCGAGAGGCTGGTCTCCGACTACACCCAGGTCCTCCACAATCGCCTGACCCGCCACAAGCCCTACCAGCCACTAGAGCAGCTCCTGATCCACAAGGGTCACATTGACCCTGGGTACAAGGCACTGCAGAGGAGCCTCTACTACCAGCATCTAGCCCGTTGGCTGGAAGTATTCCCCAGGGATCAGATCCATGTGGTGGATGGAGATGCCCTTATTCGGGATCCCTTCCCCGAGCTGAGAAAGGCTGAGAGGTTTCTGGACTTACCACCCAGGATAAGCCCCAACAACTTCTACTACAACACCACCAAGGGGTTCTACTGCCTCCTGTCTGCCGGACACGATAAGTGCCTGGACGAGTCTAAAGGCAGGCCGCATGCTCCGCTGAGCTCCCAGGCATTTAAGCAGCTTTGTCACTACTTCAGGAAGCCCAACAAGTTATTCTTTGAAATGGTGGGGAGGTCGTTTTCCTGGTGCTGATTCAGTGGTGAATTGCAGCCGTGGCGATAAAACACCTCCTGAACAATGCCAACACATTCAGGGACACAGAAAGGGAAAGGAACCTTGTTTGTGTGTTTTTGTAGGTAGATGAGTGGAAAGATCTTAGTTCAATTAAAGTCATACACATCGCTTGTCATTGATACCTACTCAGGTATAAATGTGGCCAACAGTACATGTGTGTGTGTGTGAAGATATGTGGAGAATTCAAACTGCTTGTGTTGAATATGTGGCCAACACGAACCTTTACCATGACCATACTGGTGCCTCCTTGGATAAACTCACTTGAAGAATCTACAACAACTGTGCCATACAGAAGTCTACTACTAACTGCTTGTGCTTATTTGTGAGGTGTCACAAGAAGACATGCAGACTTTAAAGTGATGTAGAAATAGACAAGTCATTAAAAGATGGCTGAATTAATTAATTGTTGCACTATGAACTCTAAGTACGTAAAAAAAAAAAAAATCAATCGACGTTCAATGTAGAACAGTTCCGAACAGAAACTCCTTGCTTTGATTTTTCTCAACAGCTGTAACATGTTGTTAGTTTGTTGTGTGTTAGTAAAAATGTTTGAGTTGAGTTCAAATCATTCTTTGTTATTTTACTAGAAATCTTTTAGATGTTTAGTGAAAATATCTATTTTTAGCTGTTTTTGAAAGTAGCCATATTGAGAACTCGTCTTTTTTTTTTCTTTTTTTTTTAAAGTTTCAATGCCAGTGTCGTACTATCACTAGTCTGTGTTTCTTTTTCAAAGACATCATTGTAATAAATGTGTTCAGCCCTACAGTCTCCTGCCTGGTACTGCATTGAACCCAGCTACAAGGTTTAAAAACATCAAACATGAAGACGCATAGAGCCACTGACAGGTCTCTCTGAAAGCTTCCCTCTCTCAGGGTGTATGAAGATGTTCTCTGTCAGTGTCTATCTAACATGTTTCTTTACATCGAGGATCAAAGGACACCTACATTACTTTTCATTGTGGAGTTAAGGGATAACCGTCAGTTTCACCTCCACACCTGTTTGATGCCTTAATTATCAAAGCCAGACTGGATTAGTTAGTTCAGTTCATCTGGAAGGTCTGGATCGGACGCACATGTCTTGACATTACTGCAGAAAGTTCAAACTCCAAGGTTAAAGGATAGGTGGAACTCTAAGCTGACATAAATCTGTTTCTGCCAAAATATTTTATCAAGACTCATTTTTTATAATAGTGAGACAGGGAGTCGCATTGTCCGTGAAGGAGATTATAGAGAAAGTAGTCTCAGTTTGTCGCCATCCTATGACTGCAAGTACTGACACACCAATATTTGAGGATGCTTCATAGATCACTGGATCACAGGAGCCCTTCTTGACAGTGATCAATATCTCTCAAAACATTTGTATTTACCTCGCACCATCGGTTTAATACATATTTTATCAATTTATAACCTACTTATTTATATCTCACATCAATTCACATATTGGTAAATTATTTAGCCTACATTTCACCATCAATCTACATTAAATCAACTGTATTCTAAACTTTTTTTACATGTCACAACATCATACCAAATATCAGCAGTCGCCAGTCATTACAATAATTTCCAAATAGGACTGAGGTCTCTCTTCTGCCTTTCCTGTCTCTGTCTACATGCTTTATGGTCTGCTGACTTCCGGGTCATAACCCACTTCTTAACATGCTTGGTTGGGTCAACAAACCTGCAGAAACTCATTTCACATTTGCATAAATACTGTGGCAAGCTCTCGTAGAAGCATGCAGGGAGAGACATTTTTTTATTTCACAACTCAGGTAGTGCCACCTACGGAGCCCCTAAAGCAGGGGTCGGCAATTAGCGGCCCGCGGGCCAGAACTGGCCCACCATCAATTATATCTGGCTCGGGTCCAAACTTATTTGCCGACCCCTGCCCTAAAGGAATATGAGAAAAAAAAAAGTGAAACGTATCTAGTGAGCACAAGATACTTTCTCGTGCCCACCAAAAAGTATCTCATGCTCACGAGTCAGATCAATCATCTTTCTTAAATCATCTGGTCCAATCTCACAGCTTTTGTCACGCACTCTCACACCACATTTTTCACGGGCCACAGTCAACCACACTTGCATACACTCATTCATGTATCTGAAGTCCCAGGATGGATTTCCAACACTAGAGTTAACATTCATTTCAGCCATTTGCAGCTTCTCTCTCTCGCTCATACGGCCACATGCCATTCGTACATTCACACATAAGAGAAGTGAACGGAAACACGAAATCCCATCCTTTCAGTCTACTGATGAGTCCAGCTGGCACATGCGGCGAAAACATTGTTTTGAATTGTGATATCTGGTCAGATGTGTATGTGTGTGTGCCTGCTCCGGCATGCTGCGTATCAATGACAGGTTGACCATCTAACTTCATGTTAGTTCTTCGATCTTCTACAGAAAGATGTTTTGTCTTTGATTTAGCTGAGTCAGTTTGCATGATTTCAGGTTTGTCTACTGCTTTGGACAGATCATTACCATTTTCGCTTGTGCAGTAGGACATTACACATACAGACAAACAGATTTCAAACCACAATACAGCATCATCAAAGGTCAGTCTCCACACCTTTCTAACTACAGCAGTGGTGATCTGAGGTGAAAGGATAAAAAATGTACTTCTTTTTCTCTCCCAGTGTATACAAATTTAAAATCAATGTCTCCCGCAGGACACAGAGTAGATCCCCGATCTGGATTCAAACGAGGGTGTATTTAAAATCCCCGGAAAATGTCTTTTCTATAGTTTAAACCTCAGGTGGTTCTCTCTGTGCCGAGTGCAGCCCGAAACTTCCCCGGAAACAATCAGCCACGTAGTGGCAATGCAATGGGTCATAAACCCAACCTGCCCCCCTTCAGATCCACACACTGTACACTGCTCTGTAATCAATTATTGTTACAGCTCCATTTATTTTTTAAAGTCGTTTTTTTTTTTTACACCATTGTCAGCTTTCTTGATTTCTCACTTTAAATCAATATGCCGTATTGAACATCCAACTGGGATGTTTGTATGACACATACGTTCCAAACAATGCCAGAGGTTTCAGCCAGGACATTGTCCCCAAAACACTGAAGCTCCTGACCCCCTGGTGGGTCTTAGATGTTTTTATATTCCAGGCAGATTAAATAAGCACATAGTTTTTTATGATTTCGTCAAACGCAGACATGGTAAGGCATAGTAATAAAACTTTGCACTTACCACGTCTTTGTTCTGTTGAAATCCTGTTCGTGACGCCAATTGTTGTGGAGAAATTGCGGAAGTCAAAGGTCAATGGTAAGGTCAGAAGGGAAGAAAGTGTTTAGGAGCCTCTGATGTCTTATGCTGTATTATTTATTGATGCTTGGCCAAGGAGAATTAGAGAAGACACTCTCAAAGTACACCTGAAGTGCTTGAGTCGGTCTCGCATTCTGACGAACTCGTGACTCAGGACTGTGTGAATTGGCTTGCTCATCTGATGGTACGAATCCAAGAAGAGGGCTCTGTGGTCAGCCCTTGGTCTCTGATGGCCTGCCTGTTGCTCCAGACTCCTATTACAGTGCTGTCACAGGAGGGCCTGCTTTGACATCAGCTCACAGAAAAAACCCTCTGGCTCAGGAAGCTGGCACTGGACTTTGGAGCTTTCCTGAACTGGCCTGGTGGTTGAGAAGATGGATTCATTTTATCTGTGTGCTGTAAAATATTGTTGTATTAAATTAAAGTACAGATGCAGCTGCTTGAGCACATGATTGAGATAAGTGTTCTCCTTTCAATGGGATTTGATGAGATTTTCCATTGAATGACCAGTAGGTGGCACTTGTATAATGCATCACAAGTGAACCAGACAAGTTAATGAAAAAAAGTGGTGGAAAAAGTATTCAGATCCTTTACTTCAATTAAAGTACTTATACCAAACTGTAAAAAATTAGTAAAATGGTGCATTGAATATGCAACTTAAGCCAAAGTATGTAAGTACAACCAGTAAAATGTATTTTTTAAGTATTAGTATTAAATACTTAATGCTGATAAATCTGGATTTGTTAAGTCAAATGAATGAAGTAGATTTTTAAAGTGGCATAAAATGACAGTACTCAAGTAAAATACAAGTACCTCAAATTTGTTTTTAAGCACAGTACTTGATAACTGAGTGGTTTCTCTCCAACTGAGTCAGTCAGCTCTCACCTGTCAGGCTCCTGGACCTGGTCTGAGGTAAATCAGACAGATTAGATGAATTTGAGTTGGCACAAGTGATCAGAGATGCTAATGCCCTTTAAGTTACTTATCCTGAGAGGGCCCCACTGACCTGTCTCACTTTACAGGTCTTGTGTGTGTGTGCAGACACAAATATTTCCATACAACCCTCTTAACCACGAAACTACCCATTGAACAATAATAATGTGGAGAGCCTGATTTCTGCAGGACAAGTCCCTGACTCGGATGTGATGTCATCCACTGTGGCCATTCATCGTTCCGTAGTTCACCGTAATGCAGAACGTGTCTACCTGTTTCGGGAGGAAGAGCCTGCAAGGAAACGTCTAATCAACCCTGAGGAGGGTGTGATTGATTATCATCAAAATGTATCAAAGTATCAAAAGTAAAAGTACTCATTGTGCAATGAAATTCTCCCTGACAGTGTTTTACTGTTTTTAACCAACGTCTGTTCTTGATCTAAAAAAAACAAGCAATTAACTAAATCTACTGCAATTAGTTTGATTAATTGCTCTTCAATGCAGGCTGTCTGATGGGCAAGGGCCAAAAAAATAAAAATATATAGAGAGGGAGCCAGCTGTTTGCAGTGGGAAACCAGCATACACAAATAATAAGAATATATATATATATATATATATATATATATATATATATATATATATATATATATATATAAAACGCGTTAATTTGTGTTTGTAATATTTAAACATATTTAAACATATTTCAGTTTCAGTTTAGTTAGTTTTTCAGTTTAGTTTCTGATTATTATTTTTTTTTTCATTTTGTTTTGCAGCACTGCTACAAAACCATTTTTTTAAATTATTATTATATATTTTATGTATTCTTTAAAATCAGAATAAATTGTGTAAAATGTCCATCACAAGTTCACAAAATTCAGGACAACATATGTTTGTTGGTTTGAGTGACAGGAAAAACCCAAATATATTCAATTTATGTTGAAAAACCAGAAATCAGGACGTTATTTTCAAATACAGATTGTTCTTTTAATCAGCAGAACTTCAGCCTGACTTACACAGCTACACCGGTGCTACAAATACTGAGAAAATAAACATTTGAAAACAGAAATATATTTTTTGGTTGTTTTTTTTTTATTTTTTTATGATTTTTTTTTTTTTTTGGGGGGGGGGGTGTTTTTTTTTGAATGAATAATTCAAAGTGGAGAAACCGAAGCACACGGAGGAAACCACAGCAACACCGTGAACTCAACAGCAACCAGGTCCTGGTCCAAAACTGAACCCTGATCTCGTCGCTGGGGAGATGTTATTTTGATGTTACTTTTACGTTTTTTTTTTAAGATTTAAAAGTGGAGAAACCGAAGCACTCGGAGAAAACCACGGCAACACAGTGACCTCACAGTTGCAAGAGCCACTGTGTTGAAGGCGGACTTGCAACAGTTTTTAGTCACATAAGCTTCATGGGCAGCGTTGGAATGGCTTGCTCACTGTGTGGAAAAGTGAGATCAAGAAGCTCTTGACGGTGGTCTTTTTGGGCTTCATCAGCTGTCTTTTCAGAGTCTCAATTAGATATTCATAAAATTGTGAGTCCTCTTTCCACAGGGCACCCGCCACCACGCCTTTGCCGCCCATGACTGCGCACAAATTCTTGTGCACGGCCCTGGCTGTCTTCTTTATCTCATCTCCTGTTGGCTGGAAGTCTACAGGGAATGATGGCAACATGTCGTTCAGGGCTTCAGCGATCCTTATTTTTTTGTCGGTCACTGATTTCTGTGTTACATTCTTCAGGCACTGGTGTACCACCGCCGTCACTATCCACTCTTTGTACATGTCTGCAGTTCAGTAGCGGTTTTAGGTACGGGCGGACAGGGCAGGCGCCCGGGGCGCCATTTCGTGGGGGGCGCCACGAGCGCCCGAAAATGAAAAAAAAACCTCGCAAATTTTCGATACCGCTCATTAAGTCAGCGGAGCGGGCGCCCCCGTGGGCAGGGAGTTGAAGACGAGGTAGAGGGTGCGCCGGACAGACTGATCAGGGCGCACGGCGCGTCCAGGGGCGCACGAGAAAATCTCCGTCCGGGGGGGTGGGTGGGTGGGGGGGGGGTTTCGCCCAGGTTCGCCCAGGGCGCAAATGTGGCCAGGACCGCCGCTGCTGCAGTTGGTTGGGCGGGGGCACTGACAGCTGGCACATAAGTGACTCCGGGTGTTACAGGCCCAAACATGGGTGTGTAATCATCGTCTTCCTCAGTGATGGATGGAGATTTATTACGCACAGGTGTGACAGACTTACGTTCATCGCCGACACCAGGTTTATCAGTAATGGACGGTGGTCTCAACTCAGTTACAGGTGTGGTACTGATGTCTACATCACCTGGCTCATCCGTAGTGATCCGTTCATCACTATTGACACCAGACTCAGCAGTGGGGGAAGGTGCTGCTGATTCCACAGGTGTCACTGTGTCCTCTGTGGGCTCCGGCAGATCCAGCGCTTCCCGAATCCTCTTCAGACTATCATCCACTCGGTTGTTTTTCTTGGTCAGCCTCTGTGTCTGCCTGTTGAGCCACTTCCTCAACATGGTCATGAATTTCTCTATCTCCCTTTGGATATTGACCAGACTGACCTTGGTGCCTCCAAGAGCACGTTGAAGATGTTCAAATATGATGTGCCCCAGCTTCACAGAATGCTCTTCATGTTGGCCGTTGTAGAGGCAGATGGCCATGGTTTCATATATACACTCATCTGGGTTTTCTGGGATCATGTCCTCCACCACTTTGTCTGCTGCTGGAATGAGGACATCCAGTGGTGCCTTCTTGCAGCCAAGTCTTGTAGTCAGCTTCACTATCAAGCTGGCGATAGCCTCCTTAGCATATTTGCGGGCAAAAAGGATTTTTATCTTGTTTGCCACGCCGTTCCAGCAGTTTAGGCTGCTGGACTGGGCCTCTGGTATCGGTGTACCATCCTCATTCAGTCCAAGCTCATCCCAGTTGCTCCAAATGTAGTGAACAATTTCACACGCTGCTTCATCTGCGTCCTCCTTAATGCTGTTGACAATCTGCAGATGTTCGTCTTCTGAAATGTCAGCGTTAAATTTTACTTCAGGCTCACTCACGTGTTCCAATAGGATCTCCTTCACAGCTTCGGTGGTTGTGTTAATGAAGCTTCCTATTGAACGACGGTCTTCTGGTCCAATCAGAGAGACTGGGGTCTGCTCCCGAAGACTCTCCTGCTCTGCCGGACTTGTGCGCTCAGCTGACGGAATCAGTGGACTCTGTGAATCAACACTACGTGTCGTGGACGCACATGACATCTTTGCTTTGCAGTTTTTAAGCATGCTGATCACGTGTTTGACAATGATCTGCAGTCTGCCGGTGGTTTTTGACTCCCTGCCTATGGGGCTTACCGTTGGCAATGAGTTGATCCTCTCGGTAATTTCTTCGCTCACCAGGTCCGACAGTCTTCGTGCACTTGTTCTGGACACTGGTCTGCCAGTCACGCTTACAAAAGCGTCAGTGATGGAGGTCCCCAGGTACTTCTGGACTTCTTCCTCACAAATCATTTCTAGGCTCTGTAGTCTAGACTTGCTCTTTGTTTGTGCGAGGTTATTTTCAAATGCCTCAAGCACAATTTTATACACAGCGTTCATTAAGTCCACACACATGTCTGTTATGACATCTCTAGTTTGGTCATCTATTTTTCCTGATGTCACTTTGGCCCACTGTCCCGCCGTCAGCTGGGCCAAGATAAGGTCAACAAGTGGCTCGATCTTCTCAGATGATACCCGTGGAGGTCCCTGATACATATCCATATTGTTATTGTCTGAACTCATGGCGTCTGTGGTGTTTGTAGTCACTCCTCTGTGTATCGTGAAAGTTATCTGAGGAAATCCCAAACGAAGATAAAATCTTGTCGATTCTTGTCCTATTTATAAACTGACCAAATCTTTGGATGACGTCACGAGTCAGATCAAAGCGTGGCTAAACTCCGCCCCCTAGCAACGGTTGTCAAGTAGCTTCCTAGCAACCGTAACTAGGCAGAACGAGCAAACCTTTCTGCGTTCAAACTTGTAGGTGCCATATTGTTGATAAATAATTCATAGTAAATTTCAGTTCATCATGGAGAATGTATTTGGATTTCATGGCCGTTGAATAATTTGATTGCATTTAAAAATAAGTTAATTGAAGTCATGATTATCGTTATTTAGTTATTATTTGAATAACTCAAACATAAACTCTTATGGTTCATTGTTTAATGTCATTATTAGTTTCAGTGAAGCAGATAAAATAAGCGCCTGTATCATTAAGAAAGTAGCGGTTAATGCACGGTGTTTAGGTGTTTAGTTTAACATACACACACACACACACACACACACACACACACACACGCACACACACACACACACACACATACATATATACATACATACATATATGTGTACTATGTGTGTGTGTGTGTGTGTATGTATGTATGTATGTATGTGTGTGTGTGTGTGTGTGTGTGTGTGTGTGTATGTATATATATATATATATATATATATATATATATATATATATATATATATATATATATATATATATATATATATATATATATATATTATGGCACATATTATGAAATTAAACCTTTGAATATATTGATCTTGTGTAACAGTCTGTAAAAGCGAAAGACAATGAGTCAGGCCGCCCGCAATCTAGTTGCAGCGATATTAAGCAATGAGGTGATGATGATAAATACACTGGCAAATGCGTGTTGAAATCCTCCCGAAAAGGTTCGCTCAATTTTTAACCGTTTTGTTTAAAGTTTCGCCATAATCTCATTATGCATCTGTCTGTCTGTCCGCAGTCCGCTGTGTGAGTAACGTGCCCAAAGCTGACAATGTGTCACAAATTATAAAATACGTTCAATACTAAACTAAATATTCACCCTGCATTGGTCTATATATGCGGGTGATGCTTATTGTATCTAAACAATATATAAAGAGCTTCTCTTTCAGTTCATGAAATCCCTGTAGCCGCAGCAGCTTCTCCAGTCCCGGAGAAGTGCCGCGTCAGAGAGCAGTGCCATTACGCACGGCCATTCACTGTTTTACCTTCATAAAATCACCTGTTTTATGTCTGCCATGATCAAAAGAAAAAACGGTATTGATCAGGGGTATCGGGGGGATTTTGGCACGTACACGCAGTGTTAATGATGTCCTCATAGTTTAATATTGCTGCAACGAGATTGTGAGCGGACTGACTCGTTGTCACTCACTTTTAGCTATAGCATCCACACGTTACACAAGACGCCGTGAAGTCTGACGTCAGTCAAGTTTCATTCAATATATTCGAAGTTTCATTCCATATATTCAAGGTTTTGTTCAATATATTCAGACTTCAGAGCAGTGTTTTTTTATACACTGGTAGGGCACCACAAAGGGCCCTGCTTCATGTTTTCTTAAACATTGGGTCACCATAGAGGGAACTTTTATTTTTTTTCATCAAACATGAGTGTCCATGACATTTAAATGTCCAGTGTGTCAGATGTAGGGGGCTCTATTTACAGAATGTCCTGGATAGGACAGGTTTAATTGAAATGATTAGCTCATAGGTTAACTTTTTTTCACATATTTTCACTTGCGTATAATCACCTGAAAATAGTCACTGTGTTTTGGTTACCTTAGAAAGGGCCTTTTATATCTACAGACACGGTGCTGTGGGTCCTCTTCCACAGAGTCTGACATGTTTCTACAGTAGCCCAGACAGGATAAATTAAATTTCCATTTTTTTTAAGTATTTGGCGGCCAGTGTAGTTTTTCAGTCATGCTAGGAAGGAGACTGGGTTGCAGTCAGCAACTACACCACTAGATGTCACTAAATCCTGCACACTTGTCCAGATATGTTCATGAATAAATGCAAAATGAATTAAATATTCCCAACTCCTTAGTATGAAATCTTAACACTGATGATTTATAACTTGCACAGAAACACAGCCCATATGTCATCTTGTCCAGACATACCTGTTTGCCTTTGCTCTGCACCCCATCATGCATTATAGTGTGAGTGTTAGTGGAGGTTATTAGAGAGCAAAGGCCCGCACATACAATATGCAGGAGGAGTTTCCAAAACCCAGTGGCACCATTGGCCTGCGCCCCAGGGCTCTGTACTCCTCGCAGGATGTATCGGAGAGAGCTTGCAAGCCACGGAAACCAAAAGTCGATGAGGACAGACACCTGCAAGAAGTGTATTTGTTCCATAAAGAATGACGGACATGGTAAGACTCACGTTTTTATTTTTTGTAAATGAGCTTGGTTCATCCTAAACACTTGTTGCAACCCTTTACTTCACCCTGTAGCGTTTGTCGCGCACAGTACAATCTTATGGACGCTTTAAAAGTTAACAGTGACATAAAATGATTAAGCGTGCGAGTGCAAAAATGCATTGCATGAAGGATTTTAACTCCCACACAAAGATGTTAAATTGGATAACTTTAACACCATGCTATTTATGAACATGTATCATGTGAGCACATGAATCCTCTACATGGCAGAACCAGATCATACTGCAGGATATGCCTCAGTTGAAATCATGTTACATTCGTGGTGCAACATATGTGCAAGTAATTGAATTAGCACAAGTGAGTAGACACACTATAATCTGTGGCTTTGGGGGCTTTAATGGGTCTGAGGGCCCTGAGCAGTGGCCCGCTTTGTCTTGTTGGGTATGAGTATGTATCTACGCTTTCAGCCACTTCACGCACCAAAGTCCAGTCACACATTGTAAACTAAACCTTACCCTAACTTATTGAGCAAGTCTCGTCTATTACCATCTTCTAAAATAAAATAAAAATACCCCTGGTGGTCTTTAAGGAACCCAGATGGTCATTTAGCAATACAGCTGTTCTGAGGGCATTTCCAGAAATCCCAAAACTCTTCTGCTTCTTCTTCTTCCAGATACCAGCAAAGAACAACTGCTCACAGGTTATAAAAATCTTTCTGAATATTACAGACTGTGTTTTTTCTGAAAGGTTTGAAGACTCTACTAAGCCCTGTCAATCAAGTATTTAATGGTATTTTAGGGTAATGTTTGAAGTGTCTGCCTGGAGTTGTATTGTTCTGATAGTGGTGTGTTTAATGAGATCGTCACAGCCCTGTACTGACTACTACCTCTCCTGTGTGTATGTCTGTTCTCTCCTGTCTTGTGTGTATGTGTGTCAAAGATAATGTGTGCTATACTTTAGTCTGGTTTGTGGTTAACAGAGAAAGCAGCACGCAAGTGTCCAATAACTAGAATCACTGATATTGAAGTCTTAATTTAGGGAAACAGGCATTGTTAAAACACATCACAATGTACATCATATTGATCTATTTTTATTCATCAATACAACAGGAAGGATAAAAAAACATCTAAACATCTACAATAAACCTCTACAGCTGAACAAAACATTCAAGCAATGTCTTCAGGAAGATTAATTTCTTAGAGTCTCAAGAAAGAAAGACTCAAGAATTTTCACATAACTGCCGTGCAGTCCACCAACTCTCGCTGAATGTGCCTCAGGTCTGCACTTTCATCACCACTGGAGGAGGTATAGTGGTTGTCAGTCTCCTCACGTGCGTCCAAAAAGAAGGCCACTTGGAGTGATTTTATATATATATATATATATATATATATATATATATATATATATATATATATATATATATATATATATATATATATATATATATATATATATAT
Organism: Collichthys lucidus; assembly: GCA_004119915.2. Classification (NCBI taxonomy): domain Eukaryota; kingdom Metazoa; phylum Chordata; class Actinopteri; family Sciaenidae; genus Collichthys; species Collichthys lucidus. The sequence goes on along the minus strand of CM014088.1, from coordinate 13,101,807 downwards.
ATAAAACGCGTTAATTTGTGTTTGTAATATTTAAACATATTTAAACATATTTCAGTTTCAGTTTAGTTAGTTTTTCAGTTTAGTTTCTGATTATTTTTTTTTTTTCATTTTGTTTTGCAGCACTGCTACAAAACCATTTTTTTTAATTATTATTATATATTTTATGTATTCTTTAAAATCAGAATAAATTGTGTAAAATGTCCATCACAAGTTCACAAAATTCAGGACAACATATGTTTGTTGGTTTGAGTGACAGGCAAAACCCAAATATATTCAATTTATGTTGAAAAACCAGAAATCAGGACGTTATTTTCAAATACAGATTGTTCTTTTAATCAGCAGAACTTCAGCCTGACTTACACAGCTACACCGGTGCTACAAATACTGAGAAAATAAACATTTGAAAACAGAAATATATTTTTTGGTTGTTTTTTTTTTATTTTTTTATGATTTTTTTTTTTTTTTTGGGGGGGGGGGGTGTTTTTTTTTGAATGAATAATTCAAAGTGGAGAAACCGAAGCACTCGGAGGAAACCACAGCAACACCGTGAACTCAACAGCAACCAGGTCATGGTCCAAAACTGAACCCTGATCTCATCGCTGGGGAGATGTTATTTTGATGTTACTTTTACGTTTTTTTTTTTATGATTTAAAAGTGGAGAAACCGAAGCACTCGGAGAAAACCACGGCAACACAGTGACCTCACAGTTGCAAGAGCCACTGTGTTGAAGGCGGACTTGCAACAGTTTTTAGTCACA